>VYZM01013151.1:161954-191552 GCA_013398915.1 Dromas ardeola | reverse complement strand
TTGAAAACTGTTCATTTTTCAAAATTTGAGGTGGGTGGAATTTGAAAGTTGTGTAAACAGTCGATTTTGTTTTGGCAGCCAATCTAAAACACGTAGTTCTACTGGCAATGGAGTATTGGAGCAATGGGTTTATGATGAGTTTATGTCTTATGTCTCCTACAACACCTTCCCATCCCACCGCAAGAACCCGAAACTCAGCACTGAGTTATTTCTAGATCTCGTCTGTGTTCCTCGGGACCACCCTCATACTGTTGTCAGTCCCCCTGAATTTCAACCTGCTTTCTGGATTACTCACTGGGTGAGAGACAGTATGTGCTGTGACTGGTCTAGAGCGCACCATGTGCAAATTGACCAGATTGTAAATATGTGTTGACCAGCCCAGCAGTGGCTGTCAGTTATTAAGTTCTCTCTGCCTTTTCTTCAGTGGAAGTACTGATAATGGTCTCTACAATCTCATGAGACACCGATTTTCACAAAACTCACGTAGTAGCTTTGAACTCTGACTGTCAAATTTGATAGAAATTAGTCAACGAGAGAGAGGAATGTCTGACACCCTGTGCAGTCATGTCAGATGTTTCCTTGCCAAATCAGACTATAAAATTAAGGGGAAGGGAAGGGAAATAGAAAGGGAGAGAATTATTCAAATAGTAATGAATGGAATATTTCTTGCTGAAATGAAAGACTGAAACATTTCATTTAGTTTGACACAAAAGGTTCCATTCACCGTGAAATAAAATATTTTGTTCTGAGGCGCTTGTGAGAAAGTAAAGAAAATGAAAGACTAGAGTCAAAAGCTGACAGAGGAAAAACCTTACCCTTGCAAAAGAAGTGCAAAGAGCTATCCTTACATAGCGTCAGAGATCTGATTTGTACTACTTCTATATTTGGAAGGGGGATTAACTCCCTATTTTCACCTTGTTTTGGCGCTGCTCAACTATCCACACCTTTAAAATATCTGAAATTACTCTTCTTTTAGTTCCACTTTTAGAAGATGCTTTCATGGTCACAATGGGTGCACATGAATATGCACATGACAGACCGAGAAAGAGAGAAGATTTGTTTATAAACAAACTAAAACACTGTCTGCAGATATGGAGAGGAAATGAGAACATTTCTACCTACCAGAAATACCGTGTTTGACAGCTAGGCTCTGCAGCCTGAACGAATATACATATAACAGTAGGGAGAGAACTTTACTTGGCTTGGTGTGGAGGTTAAGGTATTGTTGACCATCTGAGAATTTTTATCAGGTGCTGAGCATTTATGGACAAGCATTTATCATTTAGGACTACAAACAACATAGTTCTTACTCTGATTATTTTTGACACTCGGTTATCAAAAGTTTCTTTGCACTTCTGATCTTAAAACTTAGAAACAATCACCTGAGGTGTTATAGTACTGAGGTGTCATACTGATTTTTTGGTACTTTTATATAAAGCGTCTCGGGCCAGAGGTTACTGCGTTGCTGGTGGCTAGGTTTGAAGAGGTGGGAGGAATGCCCTTTGAATTTCTGCTTTAGCAGCCCTGGAATGCTGAAATGCTCACCCCTAAATCCAGGTCTTGGGAGGGTCAGGTGAAACTAGCTTTCCTTAAGAAGCTAAAAGATAAAGATAAAAAGATTTAGTGGCTTGTATAGTTCATTTGCCCATGGGAGGGGGCAAAGAAAGGGCAACTGCAGGTGTTAGCCTGAAACTCCCAGCTGGCCACCACAGAGAATAAGGGAATAATTGCTTCTCCATACCATTACCCAGCAAGAAGGGACCTTTCCTTAGAAGTTTTTACTAAAGAGAGTCTTTAGCACATCATGTTAAAGAATATCCTGCTGAAAGTGGAGTTTGTGTGTAACGGTGTCAATAAGAGTTTTAATGTCATTTATTTAAGAACTTCTCTGATGTGTGGCCACTTTTACTGTTTTCCTCTAGAAGGACAAATGAGTCCACACCAAAAATATGTATCTGAATATTCCCTTTCCTAGGATATGTTCTGTTCTGAACCCAATCTGTTTTTCTCTGGCTTTAAAATGAGATGAATTAAGTCACTGCCTAAATATAAGTGAACTGTGATGCCATCAAAGTCTGAGTTCCATATCTTCTTATCACTGATCTCTGGTTGGTTTGATGAAATGATCTTGTGATGCTTTTGTGTCATGTCTTTTATCTATTTTTTTCCTTGTTTAATGATTGTTACATTGAAGAGCTTTTGGTGATATTAGACTTTATAAGATAGCAAATCCAAAATCCATTCTACCCCAGACAACCTGGAACTCAAAAGTCTAAGTTTTGAATGCTCAACGCTCCCAGAATGCTACGTTTTTCAGTCAGCAGTCTCACTCTGTGCACCCATGACCACGATACAGTGGTGTGCAAGATGCCCAAATCAACCCTGAATGTGTTATGTCATATAGCCTAAAAATTACAGGTGGCATAATGCTGTGCTCTGATAAAGCTAGTATCTTCTGCTGATAATTAAATCTGTGCCTGCCATTGTTTTTTAGAAAGATTATGAAAAGGCAAGGTGCACCTTGCATATAAGAGGTGTTTATGTTCTCTGAGTGTTTCACTAATATGTCTGTTGCTTCCAGATTACAAGTGTCTTGCATTTAGCCAGACTGGCTAGAGCAAGTGAAAGAAATATGGACGTACTCAAATTTAGTGTGCGTATAGCCATCCACCCGATTATATGGCGTACTTCCCAGTTTTTGAAAATCGAACTGTTCTTCAGAAAATGATATCAATCAAGAATCAGGTCCTCTAGTGCCTGTTAGAGGTATACCAAAATGCGAAGATACTGAGCTGGATTGTACATTCATGCCGTGTCTTCATCTTTTTTTTATATCTTTTCTAATGACAAAATCTAAAGATCTACTCTCCAACAACATGCACAGTGCAGCTTATGCCTAAGTGCTATTGTTCAGACTCCCTGCAAGCTTTGAGGTATCTGCATCATTTGCACATGAATTTGAGCTTTGGGAGGGAATCAACTTTTTTTCTCCAAAAAAAGTATCTGTCTTAATATCTGTCCTCATCATCTCCTACTAGCCCTTTAGGAAATGCTGTCCTTAGAGAGTAATGCCAGCAGACTCCTTTATTCCTTTACAGTGTGCTTGTAAAGGACCGAACCTTGTGCAAATAATCAGAGTAAGGAAAAATGATCCTTACCAGCAGACGCTGCAGTAAATATAACAAGAACAAGTGCAAAAATTTCCCCCAAAGGGTGAGAGTTTGCTTGTCAGCATTCTGTGAGCTCTCTGCATTGCCAAATTTTGTTTATGTTGAATCGGTTGTGAAGGGTAACAGTGAAACCACCGAAGAACTGACCAACTGGCATGGTGGTTTAACCGCAATTTTAATTTATAATAGGTTGAAACATAATTTTTAATTTTATTAAAAAATATAAGAATATTCCTTATTACTACTTAAGCATCAAAATTACTTACAAATAATGTAGAATTTCCCTTTCCATAGTGACTTTTTTTGCTTAGGGTTAATTTCTAAGGATCTGCATTTTGTTCTGTCTGTAGTCTGAAAAATTTAAATTCCGAATGTATCTACAAGAATGATCATAGACCATCCGCAGCAAAGGAGGAATACATTCTCTGGGTTATCACTTTAGCACTGTGTACACAATATGTCAGAGTCTGAAACTTTCAGATTAATTACTAGTCCTGGCAATGCTGTATGCGTTTTGTTGCCCTTCATGCTTGCAATTAATATTCAGACAGTTGTGAAGGGAGGATAATTTGGTGATTTTCAGTTTATTCTTCCAGGGAATAAACAAGAGAAGAGAATACATATTTCTCTTTTATTGCAGCTCAGAATCAGTTGATAAAGTTCTGTCTGCAACTGTACACAATCAATGTCAGTTAGAGTACAACTTTATTAAAGTTTTTTTGAATTTACATAACTTTCGGCGCCATTACATGTATAATTTATCATGACGATGCAGTATCGTTGTAGGGTATTTATAAGCTTTGTGCAGTGGGGCAGAATTTCAAACTTAGTCCTTCATTAAATTTTCATTCAATAACTTAGCTAAACTAGGTGAGCACTGATAGCAAGAACACCAAGAGCTTTACCAGTCCTTTAAATGAAAATGCTCTCTGTGTTCAGTGCCTCTGCAACCCTGCGGGACAAAGTTTAATGCATTCACAAAAATGTGTTTACCTTCAGCATGTTCACTAAGCTTTTCTTCCAAAACATATTTACCACCCTATGGTATGAGGTTACAGCCAAATGGGTGCAGATTTGAAGTATTTCATTAAAAACAATTTAAAAAAATCATGGGGTTTTTGCTCAGGAAAACCTGATTTTTTTCTCTTTTTGCCAATTTTTTCAGTTCTTATCACTTTGCTAACCATAGGTCAAATAAGATCTGATTAAGTGGAAAAAATAGTGGAAAACAATTTCCATGACTTCTAATCAAATAATGACAAATAAAATTAATTCAGAAGTCAAGTATAGTTGTGAAAATAACTTCAGTTCCTGAGAATAAAGCCTGGTGGAGTGGGGCAATACCTGAAAATCTGTCAGTGATTTTCCTGAGATTAAAAAAAAAAAAAAAGAAAAACGAAGTTAAATCCTAATCCTGCAGTAAAATCCTTTGTTTACTGCTATTGAACCCCAATAGTGATATTGACGGATTTGTCTCGGGACTTGAGATGCCCGTTTCATCTAATGAATTAATGCCTGACTATTTTTTTACTCCCATTGGTGATACGGGTGACCATCCCTGGGGAGGGATGTTCCACCTTAGTTGGTAGATCCCTGTCTGGCAAAAAGCAATTTGAATCTCTCATCTGTATTTTGTTGCACAGCTGCTGGTTGTCTCAATTAGCAGGCTCTGAGAGAGAAGCCATGAGCTAGTGCAACACTTCCAACAAAAAGTGCCAGGTTTTGAGTTTGATAAGCATCATTCCAGTGATACTGGACACTTTGCTCTGCAAGTGATACCACAGGAGGGCTTGGTGATGCTGGGAATTCAGCTCTTACTTTCTTTAGCTGGACATCCAAAAAACATCGCCATTTGAAAATTTGTGCCTAATTCTTTCCACAAATATTCTGGCTCCTAAAACTATACTTTCTGTATTATTTTACAACCAGGGATGCTTTAGGAGGTTGGGTTTTGTTTTCTGTGTGGAAAAGATGATCTGTTTCTAATGTTGCCTCAATATCAATGAGGATTAAGGGTTCATTATTGACATACACATCATTGGAAACTGCTGAGAATAAGAGATAAATAATGGCTCTTATACCCATTGAAATAAAAAAAAAGTCAATTTCTATTGATTTTGATGTGTTCTAGACAAAGCCTCAAGTGAATGAAAGATCTATTCCATTCTGTTTCAGTCATACTTGGTCTTGGTCACTGGAAGTACTCTTTCTGTATCCGGTAGACTTCTTAATCTCCCAGAAATGTGCGTATTCTTTAGCCTGTGACACTATTCTTGTTTACTAATATGCATCAATTTTTCACATAAAATACTCCAAGATTATGTAGAATGTTAAATCCAAGTAATGCTATTCTGAGAGCGAAAGAAAATGAGAAAAAAAATGTTTAAACCTCTCCTCTCTCCACCCCCAAACCTCCCTCTTCTGTGCTAGAAATAGAAACTGTGATGAGAAGCGACATTGTGGCTTTGAGACTTTCTTTGGGCTGCAGACAAAAAAGAACAAAGTTAACCTTGTTATATTTTTCCTTCCATAGCCTGAAGAAGACCACATGGCTGAGATTTCACTTCTCATTTCTATTTCCAGGGTATATTTTCTCATCCTCTTCATAAAGGAAAGGATTTTATAGTTACGTGTTGATCCAGCAGCTGGTTTGTTTTTTAAATGAAAACATTACCTGTTTATTATTCAGATACCAATTTTAAGCAGTTTTGCTCAGCATATTTGAATTCAAAATCCTATTAAAGATGCACTATTCCTCTGCTACTTTGTCCCCCACCACGCTGACATTGAGTTTCTCCACTTTAAATAGAAATATAATATTGTATATCTGTTCAGGGTGATGTAATCTCCAGCATTGAATTACCAGTCATTGGACAGGCTGTTCACCTTCCTATCATGGAAATTTTGTATTTGTAACCATTTCCCTCCACATTTATGAAGTGCATTATTGGTCTGGCTATCTTGCAATTGCTTTACAGCAGCACTTTCTTTTTAAATCTAGAAAATTTATCCCTTTGCCTCCTACCATCTGATGGAAGTCATGAGAATTGCTGAGTTAAGATAAACACCCTCATTTTGTGGTAGAGAGGGGAGGGAGATGAGAAGCAAAATGTTAATTTGTTTTAAAGTGAAAAGTACTGACCCATGCACTGAAGATAAGCATATCTAATTTTAAATCTTCCATATCTATTGTAATGTCTAATTGCATAGTTAAATGAGCTGTAAAAGCAGAAATGCCGCTGTAACCTCTAAACAATTTTACACAGTTCTAGAACATTTGAGATAACGGAAGAAAGCTTAAAGAAGCTTTTCTCCTCTAGTAATATTAGTACTTCAGAGGACAGAGTTTATTGAACAAGAGAGGCTTTCTGCTTGGACAGCACTTTCCCGTTACTCTGGACACACTTTAGATTTAAGGAGGCAATTCAATGCATCATGTGGGCTGTGAACACTCTGAAAAGGTCCAAAAACATTAGTGGATGTGTCACTCAGTACTCGGTTCTCATCTCGGGTTGATGCAACGTTGGGATAACTTGATTGGCTTCAGTAACTTTATTCTAAATTAACATAATTGCTATCATAATTATTTAGCCTACAGAAGCATCTGGAGCCCCTAACTAGGTCAGGGCACAATTTCACTAGGCTCTCTGCATTACACATGCACATACACAGATTAATATGTCAGAGAACTTTATATATAGACTGTTTCTAACTGAATACTTCGCTTGGGGCAAAATAAAACAACGGAGAGGTGAATCCACTAGTCTGAGGGCTGGCCTCTGTCACTCCTTCACGGAAAATCCCATAGACTTCCTGTGCCTCTATTCTCTCTCTAGAAAATGCTGATGGTAGCGCTTCTCTTGCTTTATGAGCATAAGTGCAGTTAAGATTGTGAAGTGCTCAGGCACCATGCTAATGAGGATGTGTAAATGCTGTGGATAGACAAGGTAGTCTGCATCCAGTTGTTCATGCTTTGTAGCCCTTAATGACAGATACTTCAGGGGAGTTGCTTGTATCCTGAAGATGAGCTATATAAGATTTTTGACTACTGAGGGGTAAAAAGGAAAGTATCAAGTAGCTGTAAAATAATACCTTTTCTGCAGACTGTAAAAGAATGCAAGTTTAATAGCAGCAATGGTCGTTTCAAAGGTTAAATGAAATCACAATACTGTCTCTACAAAGTGGGAATCACATACACGCCGTATAGCACTTCTTGTGTTTCCTGTAAATAAAAGGTGTGACTTTTTGTTTCTACTCAAAAGTCTGAGTCTAGTGATGCTGTAGGTAATAAAATAATTTCTCTAAAAGCACATTATGTATTGTTCCTTAACTTTGCTCTATCTGAGTTGTCATTAAAGGAGCTTGTTGTGACTAGCAAACGGAAAGTACTAGGACAGGAGCTGTGTGGCACTTGGATCAAATTAATTTGGGATTCTGAAGCATCTTAATGTTGTTAGGGTGACTGGCTTCAGTGGAGCTAGGATATAATTTCAAGACATTTAAAGATGACCTGATTAAACTTTCTTTTTATTTCCCAAACTATCAAGAGTGACAGATATTGTCAGAGAGAACTTCCCAGATTTTATGCTTTCAGGGCCTGCCAACTTTCACTAGTGAGGAAAATGAGTTATGTAGAGAGAAGAATTTATTTACCACTTTTTTTTACACCAAGATCAGAAGGATTTCAACCAGCTCTTCCGATAACACATCTTAGTACTCTGCAAGCTAGTGACACTTATGTGACCATCACCAGAGTGACCAAATATGTTGTGATCACTCTTCGATACCCGGGAAAGTATGAAAGTCTTTTTATCTGCCTTTTAGTTATAGGGAATTCAGACTTAGAACAAGTTACTTAACAACTTTCCGTAGCAATACTGGCCCACAATGACCTGGGCCCAAATGAATTTGTTCCCTAAGCAGACAGAAACCATTTGGTAAATGAGGGAATGGAATTTAGGTCCTTCCAAATTTTCTGCTAGTGCCTCTTCACTGAGTAGTTTTTTTGGCTGCAGACTCTTCAGACAGCTTAAGTTAAACTTGGGATGGCCCAGTGCTGTAATAGAAAGGTTGGATTTACAGGAATATGCTCATGCAGTAAAAGGACTGAACAGCCTTCTGTATCTAGATACCTGTGTCTAGATTAACTCTTTAAAGAAGAGCCTCAATATTACTATGAACACACATCTTTTTTTAATTTCTGGCTTGCCTCGGATTCAATGGCAAAACCTGTGAGTGTTGGTTTTGGTTTCCTTTTAACTTCTTATAAAAGAAATGTCTTCCTTACAGCTTTATCAGTGACTGATCAGTCTGTATTTTAAATGCTTTAATACTTCCTCAGTATCATCTTAGAAAGTGTAGTGTAACAGAGAGAGCTCTTGGGATTCTCCAGCCAGGACAGACTTGCATAGCTTGTGCATTCTTGCTGCAGCGGTGGTAGTTTTTTTGCGTGTTTTCTATCATGACCTAGATGTCTGCAACTGGAATTTTGTAGAAAAATATGTTACTAATAGTGTGTCTCAGTATTATATAATTAAAAGTCATGCCTTCTCAAAATACTAGTGTCTTTGAGGGTACTCCCTTCTGAGTAAACAAAATGCTTCGACTGTGAATTTCCAAATATCATGACTTTCATGGGAAAGATTGTGCGTAATCCATCTTTAGCAAGCCATATGGTAAAAGATTAATAGATTATTTGCTTTGAGAACAGCGTAGAGAAATGTAGGACTCTGCTTTTAAATTTGTCAGACACCTAACTATATAATTGAGTTCAAGTGTGAAAATGTCTTAACTGCAGTTGTTCCTTGACAGTTGATTTCTCAAATGAGGGAGACTTACGCACTTGATCTACAGAAGACCAAAGCATTGGCTTACTATGCCATATAAAGTGAGCATAAATGTTTTTGCATCGTGTCAAGATGTTTGTGTCACTGGTTTTACTTATGCCACTGTTAATAATGTACAGTTGTTGTAGTCAGCCAGTGTTGGAAAGGATAAAATTAATGCTATTAATTCAGCTACAAGATTTGTGGATCTGTGAGCAATTGAGCAACATAACTAGGGGTCACTACCTGGATTAATGATGCTTCATGTCTTGGATTGATCATATCTAAATGTTAATCAATTCCAACCAAATACCTCATGTTGGTTCTTTCATTTTTTCAATTTGTTATTTGTCAGTAGTATGAAATCAAACAAAGATATTAAGCTCCCATGTCAATTAAAATGCTGTTGCTACCATAATTAGCTGCTGCTTCTTCTGATGACAAGTTTAATTAGGAATATCTATACTAGATTTTACACAAATATGGCAAGTTGTTCTTGATCAGTTAAAGTAACTCTGCATTTCTCTTGTGTTTTTACTAACAGATAGCACCCCAAGGCGTCAGTTAACATCTTATGTGACTGGCAAGGAAACTGGGATGAGAGACTTAGAGGACAAAGTGATTTACGGACTGATATAGGAGACTTTTGAGAAAGAACCAGAGGATGGCAATGTCAACTAAAGGTCCGATCCAATGCCGTTCAGGTCAATAGGAAGATAATCTTATATAAATTCCCATTGAAAATGCTTTCTCTGTACTTATTAAAACACCTGCTTTTCTGATATTGAATGAGAATTGTTACAGACCAAGTACTCCTTTTGTGTGTGTGATGCTTATTGGACAAGGAAGATTGATTTGCCTTTCTCAGTGTCTTTAAGTTAAAATGATTTTTTTTTTCCCCCTCTCTAATCTCTTTTCTGGCACAAAATTTTGTCTAGTCTTGGCCAAAGCATTTAACCCCTTGATGCCTTGATCATAGCTTTCCAATCATTCTTGGACACTTCTATTTTTATCTGAAATATGAGAGTTTACAGGGTGACCATATGCCCCATCGTTGTGGTGTTATATAGTGACTTCCATGCTCCTCATGGTGTCAATAACACACGGTGTTCTCATAAAATGCATATGTGGGGATAACACTAAAGGATATGGTAACAGGGTTGAAACAAACATTTCCAGGAAAGCATTGCTTTTCCCTTTTCTGTAAGTGACTAAACCAGCATTTCTTTCTGTTCTCTGGTTTTCACTGAATGTCTGTTTATTCCTATACAAAATGGTGTGAGCAGGGATGAGCAACACTGTAGGAAAGATTTTATGTCTGAGTCATAGAATTCAGAGATAGAGAAGACCTATTTCATGCTGTAGTCGTTCTTCCTGTTCTGGATAATTTTTATGCAAATGCATTTTTCTCTCATTGCTTTCATTTTCACCAAAATAGTATATAAACACATGAACTGGAATATGATAGAGAGTTAATATTTTATCCTAGAGAGCTCTGGGTGCCTATGACAACAGTGTGAGAAGCTCATTAAAGAGGTCTGTGAGTGTTGTACCAGTAGGATTGTACTGATGACACCTGCTTCTTGTATAAAGTAAGATTTTTCTTCTGGTTGTTTGGATGAAACTGGTTGCTTCTATTACCTGTTGATTATTGAGATCCACCTCTCCTGAGCAGGGCAGCTGCTTTTGTGTAAGAAAAACTGCGGAAAGGAAATACAGTCTACCATTACATTACCTTTCTGCACTTTTCTTTAGCTTCTTGGTTCTAATGAGCTACTAAAATGAAATCTTAATGACAGTAGCCATACAATATGTTTGTTTTACTTCCATTATGGAACCTCTGGTTTCAGTTACCCAACATTGCTAGTGAAGGTAATGTTCTTGTGATCAAAATTAGTTTTTTTTCAGTAGACTTGGTACCAAAAATTACAAGTTTGGCTTGGTATTTATTAAAAAAACCCCAAACTTGTCCTCTAACTTCATTGTATGGTACTACGAATTCCACAAACATAATTGCAAGAAAAAATTGTACAGAAATTATACAGAGATGGTCCTAGACAGGAGAAAACTGCATGAGCTGTATTTCTGGAATGCAGGAAGTTTAGTGAAACAGGCAGAAAGGACTTCTTTACAACTTTTCTTTTTTCGGGGGGAGTGGGGGAGGTTGTTCTTGTACTTTTTTATTTTCATTGTTAGGTTAATATCCACTGATTCTATCTTTTGACTTCAGCTGCTTCTGCATAAAGTAAAAGATTTTACCCTGCCATCTGAATTCCACTCGAGGTTCTTCTCCCTCCACCCCTCCCACCACCACCAAAAGCACTGTAAAAAACTATCTCTGGATTTGGAGAGATCATGCTATTCCCCCCCGGTGTTTTTAGAAACTTTATTAAAATAATTTGTAAAAGGCAAATGTTAGAATTCTTCTGACTCTAAGAATAATATCTAGTGGATTTTGCGCTTAGTATTTTAGCATTACGACTTCTAAGGCGTACTTCTCATTATCATACTAGGGCATGTTACAGAGTTCATTGACCAGAAGCGCCAAGAAGTAATTAAAAAAAAAATCTCAAATGATATCTAATTAAAAACTGTTTCAGGCAAAATGAATTAAACTTAGCCTTAAAGTTGCTTATTGCATCCATCTTCCTGATGTCTGAAGGAGCTGAGTTGCAAAGGTGAGTAATATAAGGGGCTCTTGCAGTAGCTAACTTCAGAAATAGAGTAATCAACAAACAGCTGGAATTACAGAATAATCACGAGTGGTGATTTACATCATCAAATCCCTTGGCTTGGCAAGAAACATTAATAATAAAAAGTTTAATTGTCTACCACATCCAGAACCATAGATGTTTTTGTGGTGGACGATGATGTTGTATGACATTAATCGGGCCCATGGATAGAAGCCAATGCAAGGTATTAAGAGGAGAGCTAATACACTGGGATGGCTTTTGCAGGTCAGCATTTTTGCTGTAGCATTTGGAATTACCTGGTCTCTGTTCAGCAGAAAGGCAGGATGAACAGCAAGCAGAGAATTATAATAATCAATCTGTTATGCAATCAAAAGCAAAAACTGAGCTTTGTATGGACAGAGTCGATTCAGTTCAGCAGCATTTCTTGGCATTGTAATGAAGATGCTCAACAGAGAATAATCTCCAATAGCTGCTATTTTTAAGCCTGATTGATCAGTTTTCTTTTTTTTTTTATGAAAAGAACCTGCATAAAGTGATCTATAGATACTTTATGCCCAGAAACTAGAAGATGGAACTTTTTCATACCTACCATAGTTTTTCCATTTTCACATCAGTGAAAAAAAAATCAAGAATGCAGCACAGAGTACTAGAGGCAGGCAGAAATTCTACAGCAAAGTAGTGTATTAAAAAGTTGTATATCTGGAATTGGAATGGTTCAGTGCTCCCCTATCCTGTGTTCAGGCATTTTTACATCAAATCAGAAGCATGGCTTTTACAGATCACTGACTTGCTATTTTTGTTTCAAGACCTTTAAGCTTCTAGAGATATCAGTATTTCCACCACACACACAAAATAGCTATGTGGTTAAAACTTATGAATTTTCATACTGCTTGTCTGTCTCACTGTCTTTCAAAAAAAAAAAAAAAAAAGAAATTCAGACTGAGATCAGCTGGGGATGGAAAGAAGACTTTAACTGTGTAGAAAAAGGAACTGGGAGATACAGATAATCCAATTCTGGACTCTGAAACCATCCTGCTGTCTCACTGACGACAATGATTCTCTTCTCTGCAGTGCTAGTCTGATAGTCTGATCAGGCCTTTTTGTCATACGACATCCTGATATGTCTTCCAGTCTTTCTGCTTGAAAATCTATTTACCTCTCTTCCCTTCATCCCATCCCAGGACCCCATTTTTTCTGGCTGCTTCCCTACTCTTAGTGTAACTCTCAAGCAATGTGCCTGTTAAATAGATATACATCATGAAAAGCTATGAATCCAAATTCCCATCCATTCCTGCAGCAACAAGAATGTAAGGTATTCTTGAAAACCCAGTTCAGAGTCACAAAGCTTAAATCTCCAAGGCAGAATTTAGTGTCAGCGACCAAAAGGAGTCAAAGCTAGCTGGTGTGGCCAAATTGATGACCACTAAGTAAATTGTTTAAAGAAGCAGTGGCTTTGTTGTCTGGAGTGTTTGGTAGCAATAGTTCATAATAATATTAGTTTTTATATCTGCATAAATTATCTATGTGTGAAGAAGATTATCTGATATTTACCATTTTCTGTTCTTCAGTCACCAAGCTGAGTGGTGTGGTTGATGTGCCTGAGGGATGAGATGCCATCCAGAGTCACGTGGCTCAAGAAGTGGGCCCATGTGAACCTCATGAGGTTCAAGAAGGCCAAGTGCAGGGTCCTACACCTGGGCCAGGGCAAACCCCTGGTATCAATACAGGCTGAGGGATGAAGGGATTCAGAGCAGTCCTGAGGAGAAGGACTTGGGGGTACTGGTGGATGAAAAGTTGGACATTAGCTGACAATGTGCACTTGCAGCCCAGAAGGCCAAGCGCATCCTGGGCTGCATCAAAAGAAGTGTGGCCAGCAGGTCAAGGGAGGTGATTCTGCCCCTCTGCTCTGCTCTTGTGAGACCCCACCTGGAGTCCTGTGTCCAGCTCTGGAGTCCTCAGTACAGGAAAGACGCAGACCTGTTGGAGCGGGTCCAGAGGATGGCCACAAAGATGATCAGCGGGCTGGAGCACCTCTCCTGTGAGGACAGGCTGAGAGAGTTGGGTTTGTTCAGCCTGGAGAAGAGAAGGCTCCAGGAGACCTTATTGCGGCCTTTTATTAATTAAAGCGGGCCTACAGAAAAGATGGGTACAAACTTTTTAACAGAGCCTGTTGTGATAGGACAAGCGTTAATGGTTTTGAAGTAAAAGAGGGAAGATTTAGACTAGAGATAGGTAGAAATTTTTTATGCTGAGGTTGGTGAAACACTGGCCCAGGTTGCCCAGAGAGGTGGTAGATGCGCCATCCCTGGAATCATTCAAGGTCAGGTTGCACGAGGCTCTGAGCAACCCAATCTAGTTGAAGATGTCCCCTGCTCATTGTAGGGGGGGTGGACTAAGTGACCTTTAAAGGTCCCTTCCAACCCAAGCTATTCTCTGATAATAATAAAAAAGTATATTATATTCACTGAGCGACACACCACCAAGAAATTCTTCTACTGCTATGTCCAACAATGGCCATCCATGACTTCATATGCTGCAGAAGATGAATTGTACTATCATTTTAAAATACTATTTTTTATCATTCTTTAGTGAACACTTTTAGGATGTTGCTGTGTAATTAATCGCTGTAGCAAATGCCTTGCTACTTAAACACTGTGGCCAAGAGAAGTACACTGGCTTTGGGAGCCTGGGGACAAAAAATGAGCCTAGAAGCAAAGCCCACTGCACTGAAGACATATAAATTAAAAAGATTAAAACTGACTGCTTTGGGCAGCGTAGAGTAATGATTTTTAGGCCAACACAAGATTCCAGATGCTCCAGGAGAATCCCATGATAAGCAACGTCAACTGATGTCAAATGCTACTGAAAGATCTAAGATAATAAATGTAGCAGTGCCAGTTGGTGTTGAAAGCAGGTGGTTAGCCATGTTCCACAGGGCAATCTCTATGCTGTGAAAAATCCTGAAATCAGAAAGAAATATGTTTTTAGGAAACCCAAAACCATCACCAAAATATTATTTTTCTTTCAGTGCCTCTGAAACTGCAAAAAACCACTTTTTCTAGTACTGAAGGAAAAAGAAATGCCCTTGTAATAGAAATGTGTATATTAAACTTAGCACTGTATAAATATATATTAAATTATATAACAGCTATTTATATGTACCAAATTTTCATAATATAAAAGATTGTCTTCCAAATATTAATCATTATGTGCCCTAGTGAGTGTATGAAGTTTGGTGATCTTTCACAGGGTAAATTAGCACTAAGAAGTTGTTATGGAACATGTGACTAGGGAGAACTGATTGTAAAACAGATGCAGACAGAAGCAGTTAAGAAGACTGAAGCTTTAATGAGAATTTTAACTTATGTTGTATCCATTATATGAAGTGACAGAAACACGTCTGGAGGAACTTGAGTAGGTCTAACACAGGTCCACTGTCTATTTCAATATGTGAATTAATAAAAAAACCGAAATGCAGACTAGATGCCAGCCCTCATCAGTAACCATTGCATAGTGGAAACCATGCAGTTGAAGAGGATTCCAAAACATTGTGCTTATCATGTATCATTCTGATCCCTGAAGGATCAGGGAATCAGGACAGTCTCTTTCTCTGGAGATATTCCAAACCCGCCTGGACGTGTTCCTCTCCAGCCTGCTCTAGGTGACCCTGCTTTGGCAGGGGGATCGGACTAGATGATCTCCAGAGGTCCCTTCCAACCCCTACAATTCTGTGATTCTGTGATCAAACTTCAAACAAAAAATAACCGAGTAATAATTAACCAGAATTTGAACTGTCATACAGTGTAAAGTGTACTGAGACAATGCAATGGATAGGGGAAAAAAGGCAGAATCTAACAATTTTGTGTTATGTCCAATGGGCTGATAGGATTTGGTTCGCTTTTGAGGAGGATATAGCAGGACCCCATTACAGTCTGTTGGGGTTTTTTTTGTTTTTGTTTTTTTTTTTTAATTAACGGGAGAATTGGTACTGTATGTTTGAGGACGTGTTATGATGTACCTACGCATTAAGGAGCAAGGAATAAGATTTTCTTCTTATTTATTTCAAGTGGCTTGCTGGATATAGGACAAGTGAACTGTGGGCACGGTGTGCAGGAACGACTGGTGCAGGCATAGTTAAGCTTGCTAGTATATGGCCAGATTTTGAATACTTCTGGTACAGATAATCAGCTAGACCATTACATTTTACTACTTTTCAATGATCCAGGCATTTTATTCTTAACACGGTGCTCAGTGGGAAACTATCTGATAATAAAAGTCTGTGGAAAAGACTTATGACTCTTAGTCATTGGCTCTGGGTCATATATAATGACCATGAAAAACAGTTTCTCCTATATCCTCTATTATCTTTCCTACATAATTTTTTAAATTCTTTTTGTATGTAGAGGAACCAGCTAATCTGAATAGACTTTTTTTTTTTTGAAACCAAAATATCTTCAGTGGATGTCAAAACCAAATCTTTTCTCAGAATCTGAATCAAGCTGTGAGTCAGTTTGCTTACCCTACCCTGGATATGGCTCTTTAAGAAGGTCCTATAAACTAATCTGCTACATTTTTAGATTGGTCCTTTCTGTAACGGTCCTTTCTGTGTTATGTTTTGATTATCTCTCCAAGACCACATTATTAGACAGTTTTGCCTAATTACTTTTCTGTAATCAGGAACTGCTGGCTAAGAAAAAAAGAATTGTCGTATCTTGATATATGGTATCCAGGGAGGTCCATATCATTCTTATAGGATTATATTAAGAGTGGATTAATTGAATGAGTCTCTATTCTTATTACAATCTCTCCTTATTATAATGGATTAATTTATCACATTTTCTCTCCTCTTCACAGTCTTTGACATGAGAATGAATTATCACACTTTTTCATTGTTTTTCATTGGTGTTTTTCCAACTGGCTGATGGTTCCTTTGCTTTTCAGCTTGTTCAGAAAACAGAGGAAATATTAGCAATTTGTTGTAATGAACTTGTATGTGTTGGAAGCTGAAGGGATATGGGGACTTTTGTTTTACATGGGAGTGCAGTGGGAACTCTGTGCTCCTGAAGATGCTGAGGACCTGGTAGGTTTTCTGTTAGTGGAATTCAAGGAAAGATGTAGAGAGGCAAAACTCAGAGTGTAATTGAATGCAGCTGTCCTGTAGTTCCACTTTTACTGTGGTGGAGTTCTTCACAGTCATAAGCTAAATTGTAGCTCAAGGGAAATAGCCGAGATGTGAACACCTGACTGTTGGCTGCTGACTGTCTTCTTTTCAATATTTTCATACGTACAGTAGCATATTTCATAGGATCAGGCAGTTTTCTTGTCCATGCACTGTATGGCTTGCTGAAATGAACATGCCATTGTGGAAAAGCACTTTGCACATAACATATATCTATCCTGTACTTTAAAGTGCAGATCCAGTAAGACCTTGCTAGAGCCATCTCTAAAGTATGTTTAGGGAAAAACACTGAGCTTTGTGGTGCCTCAGTATAGTACCTGTAGGCCTCACTATACCTTCAATGGGACTGGGAAGGGCAGAGGTACAGCTACATCTGACTGGTTTCTTCAGTACAAATGCTGATATGCATTGTGGTTGTCACTGGACAATCAAGGCAAGCAGACCCTTTCCCAGAAAGGCTAAACATCAGCACCTTCAAGCCTATAAACCGGGCTATAGAATTCATTCTGTGACCCTATAGAAACATAGACTGTGGGCCACAGAGTACAAGAAATCTGCTTTTAGGCTTGCCCTCTGGAAAACAGTATAGCTAGAGCCATTAAGGCAGACTGCACAAGCTAGAAGCATGAAGAAAATGTTAATACCATCATGTTTTATGGTATTAATAGGTTAATAGTATTTGATTTTGTGTTGTTTTTTTTTTTTTCTCCAAGCTGACCTAGTATGGAAATAATTGTTTTCTTGAATGGCTCAATCATTACAACTCCAGAAGAATGAGTGTAGCCTGGGCACCGCCCAGGCACTAAAGAATCCCCCAGTTACAGAGCTAGATTCTGTATGCCAGTTTAGGAATGCAGGGATTTCTACCCCAAAATAGCTTGTCTGGGTAATTTTCTCTGGTCTTTCCTCTTACAATACTCTCTATATTTTATGTGCTTCAGAGGTGGTAAGTCACATCTCACGCACAGCCATGCACAATCCTATATATTATTTTTAGTTTGTATACAAAGAGGCAGAGGAAGAATAATTTCCTTCTTATTTCAGCTAATTATTAGTTTGTTCTATAAACATGAGGCGTGGTGACCTTTGTAATTTATTTAGTCTTACCAAGCTATTTCTTAGTAATATCTTATAGGACTGAGGCAGTTATGGTAATTATATGGTGCATAAAATCTATTTTCCTTTATACATATAAAATTTACTTCCTTTTAATTTCATCCAGTGTCTCCCCATGCTTGTATTACAAAGCCATATGAATAGAATTGGTCTTCAGAACACAATTATAGGCATACTGTAGACATTGTCTAAGTCTAGTGCCTTCCACACAAACAAAAGAAATGGTAATTTTTAAAATTCCTGTTAAGGAAACCATCCAGCTTTTTTTTTTTTTTCTTTGGCCTTTGAAAATTATCCTCCTTTTGCTATATTTTCTAACTCAATTTTAACTCTCTCATTTTCAATGAGATGACAATCAGCTTTGCATAATATCAGCCTCCTCACAACATACTCCTGGATGCCTGACTGAGGATCTCCCTAGTATCCTGGTGTCTAGGAGCTTGCTAGGCCCTATGATGCTTAAATCCCTTTGATGATTTCTTCAACTCCTTTTTGTAACATTTAGAGTGGGAGAGGAGAGCTTAGAAACCAGCCATTACACCAAAGTATATTGACTGCTTAATTATGTTCACACATTAAATGGCTGATATGAATTATGGCTCTGGTGCCATAAAAATGCTCATTATTTCCTGTTAAGGGCTTTCAAGTGGTATAATTTCCGGATCTTGGCCCAGAAGTTTGGAGCTGTAGATGCAACGGCTGTGCCTCCAATGACACTTCACTAATTGGTTTGGCATGTAACATTAATTACATTCTGTTCGGGAATTCTCCTCCTGAATTGAAGCACATTTTATGTGTGTGGTGTGAGTATGTTGTAACATGCCCTGTCTGGCGGAACAATAGGGGCTCTTTACTGTGTGCCCTTTTTAACTTGAATAGATTCTCTGAGATGAAGGGAGGTACAGTTTTGTGTTAATTGAGGACCTGCAGAAGCATACTGAGTTGTATTTTGTACTGTTTAATTTTTCTGTAGGAGACACTCTTGTGATACAGAGGTAAAATTAGGTGGAAACAAGAATGATTAATTTCCATTCTTTCCCTTTTTATGGGCATTTAGAATATTGAAGTAGAGACTTTCTGAACCAAACCTTTTTTGAACCAATGTTCTAGTTGTCTCAACTCTTCTGATCAAATTAGACCATCAGGCATAAAACCTGATTTTGTCCTTGTTATTGGGGTAAACTGTAGCATGGTCATTAAAGTCAACGGATACCTTTACATCAGAAAAAATCCTTAAGGCCTCTATATTTTAATTTATTTATTAAATCTTAATGTTAATATTCAGATATTCTCTTTCCCCCAGTTTGCTTTTTAGAGCTCAGAAGAATATTTTTTTCCATAGACATCTCCCACCAATTTTATTTACACACTTTGGAAAGGAATTTGTGGCTATAGAGATATTTTCATGGGAATCATTACTGGTAGGAGGGACAAACGTGAAAAGGTAACTTGTAAGTCCCTTGAAAAATACTTATTTGAAATACTGACTGATTCCAGAGAAAAATCCAGTACCTGTTTCCCAGCACTAAAAACTGTTCCATCAGTTTTGACAATGTCACTTGGGAGCCTATCTTTCAGCAAGATCCCAGGATCTGTCAATAGTATCTGTATATAAACGGCAAATCATTTCAGTTTGCCAGCTGTTCAGAAATTGTCTGACCAAGCAGACAAAATTAATCCAGCTCCTGTTACAGATTACTGTTTAGCTGAGGTTATGGACCCTTAGGAAGATGAGGAACCAGTGTCTCTTCTGATTTGAACTCTGTGCTTTTTATCATTGTTCTGTGGTTTTGATCTTTTAAGTTGAAACAAATAACACTGTGCAGTTTGGGTCTCCTGACCTTAATCTAGAAATCAAGCTACTATTAGCAGCCGTTTGCGTGATGCTGTACCAATTAAAATTAGGAGAGTAAAGAATAATGTTCCAGTTTGCATACAAATAACAATTTGCATAGCTCTTCAAAGAGTGAAACTCAGATGTTTTGGGAATTCAGTGCCATTAATCCTTGAGGCAACTGGGAAAGGATAACAAAGGGCTGAAAGGCAATGGTAGCCTTAATTTTATTTCTCTGTAGTAAATGTGGAGTGATGTTGCAACTTTAGGTGTATATCAGATACCTGTGATTTCTCTGAAGTTAGCCAACTTGTGACACGACTATTTTGCTTTCAGCTATGGTGTTCAGAGAACAGAGATGTATGTGGTGATTATGGCAATTTGGAAGCAGATAAAGATGAGAAATAAAACAAATATTTGCAGTTATTGGATGAAAGGATGATTGAAATATTAGTTTACCAAGGTGAAGAAAAACAACCAAAAAATCCCTGTTAATATTGGCTCCAGCTCACAGAGAAATGAACAAGGGAAATGAACACTAGTGAAAATGTGAAGTCAAAAATTGGCCTAAAAGAATCTAGGGTGGCCGGACCTTGTGCCAGCAGGTTCTCATCTGGCAGAGCATCGAGGCCCTTCTAAGAAAGGGCTGAGAAACCTTTGGGGCCCTCTGGCAGCCAGTACACCTATACGTGGTACGTTTTTTTTACCACAGTTCCTACACTGACAGCAGGATCTCTGAAAATTGTCATCAGCTCCCTGTGACTCTTGGAGTTCAGGTATACTTGCCTTCCCATGACTCTCCCAGAATATTTATTCTTTTAACTTGCTGAGGTAACTTTCAGCCTTCCTCCTGGGACAGGAAAAGCAGTACAAATACAAGGGGGGTGAGTTGTGGTCTATGGGGCAGGGACAAGCCACAGGGCTGCAGGGACTCCTGGTCTGGCTTTGTTGGCAAGGCATGTGCCCATTTCACTGTGCAGCGTCCCCAGCCATTGAACCAGGCTGTAAGAGAATCCTTACGTTCACATCTATTTTTCAGTTACCAATTTTCCATCGTTTTGAACTTCAAGAACTGTTAACATGTATGAAGAGCCTAAATCAATGAACTCCACCACAGAGCCATCTAGGCACTACTACAGTGTAGAGTCTATTAGTTGCTGGCTTTCATGACTTCTCTTTCTTCCTTCTTTTTCTCACATGTTGTTATATGAGGGTCCAATTTATTATGAGGATGAAATGCAACATTTAATGGGGATTGTGTTTTCACCACTGAGAATTTCAAAGTTCTCAAGTGAAACTTAAATTGTGTGTTACTTATCTGTGAATGTCCAGTGCAATGGACATATTTTACTTATGGTACACTTGACTCTGTGATGCCAAAGATCTACAAATAATTTGGAGTCTACAGAAAAATAGCGTAGTTGTGATCTTATTTCAAGCCTGCGAGTCACGAACTTGGAATCTTTTTCTAGGCGAAGGAGACCCTGGAGCTATTTGTCTGTCTTTGTTTCTCTTTACCTCAGTTCTCTCATCTGTGAAATAGTAATAATACTTGCTGCGTGATTGGAAGGTCTACTTCATTAGTGTCAATGATTGCCAAACATTAGGCTGGGAAAAAGTGGTGTATGAATGTTGCAGTTTATTATATTAGAGATTACATGTAACTATCTAAACAGAATGACACAACTTCATATTCTGAAATAATTTTCTCTAAATAACCATAAGAACATAATTTTCAACAGGAGATGCTTATGGTTTGGACAGTTACAAATATTAGTGTCTGGAACAAATGAAAGAATCATCTAAAGACAACTTTTTTTATTAGTAGTAATGAATAAATATATTTAAAAGACATTTCATGCATAATTGCTCCACAGACTAATTTCCTGGGCTTCACTTTTAAACGCAGTACCTGGCAAGACACCAGTTCAATGTATTGTGTTTGAGCGCAGTCAATGCATTCGTTCTACACAACAAAAAGTTAAAACCAGCAAAAACAAAAGCAAAGAAACAGATCTAATCTTGGAAGTGCAATATGTATTGCCATATATCTTTAAATGCAGCATTAAACCTCCACAATTCACGGTGAATAATGGGATTCCAAGATACTACAGGAAGTTACAGAATCCAGCACAACGCTGGAAAGAACAGCAAGGTACAGGGACAGTTTTTGATACTGCAAAACGTTTCCTTTCCACATTAGCATGCAGCACGTTAGACCTCTGAAGGGACGTCCAGAGAAGACTGACAGACTGCTTGCTTGTAGGGCCTCCAGGATAGGAACTACTTTTTTTTTTTTCCCTACGTAAACCCTACCACAATGATAATCTCTCACTTCACCAGTGCTACTATAAGGAAATATAACATAATTACTTATTAATTGTAATACTTAGAGGCTAAAATTCATTGATCAGAGCAGGAAAAACTTGTTTCACTGAATTTTGAATTCTTTTGAGTATCCTGGATATCTATACACACATATATGCATATATATGCACACATATGCTAAGCTGAATGTGTACAAAAAAAATGTTTATTTGGGTTCCTAAAATTTCAGCTGAATTATATAAAAACAGAAAACCAAATACAAGTAAAATGACCCTGGCTGGACACAGGAGACATGAGAAATGGGCAAAATCTGATGACAGCAAAATAGAAAGATATAACATAAATGAAGTGAACAGAGAGAGACCTGAATTCATTTTTTTTTTTCTTGTGTATGGTACTATTGATGGTGCGGGGAGGGGGGAACTGAAGTAACATGGCATTGGGTAAAACGAAAACAGAATATAACCTTAATACCCAAGCTAACTTGCACAAGTTTATATGCAATTCTATTAACCGCACTGAGGCTGCTCGGGTGTTGCCAAGCGCAGTCATAGCTCTTCATACAGGGCAGTCCTGAGGAAGAGGGTGGCGGAGGGACAGCAAGGGGGAATAGGTCATTTTGACAACTTCACTTTTCAATAGCTTGTTTGTTCATTCTCCTCACCACTGTAATCACCATTCATCAGTGACTGTATGATGTCTCCTGTGTAACATTTTGGGCATTTGGTACATGCTAATGTGTTTTTGTAGCTAGGTTAATCAGTTATATTTACTGGAATATAAAATTATGACTTTGTACTTAGTAAAAAAACACCAAAAAACCCAGCAGTGCTTGTAAAGTATTTTCTTTCCATTTGCTCTAACCAGATTTAACATGTAATGCAAATGCTGTAGTTTTAAATTTAGCACATAATCTTAACTACAGTAAACTGTTTTTGATATATTCAGTATTTTTCATCACCAGCTTTCATTCAACACGTTTAATGGGAATACTTTTATAAACAGCTTGACCTGGGTGTCTCTGAATGATCCAGGGAAAACAATGAAGCTGTTAAAAATGTTACTGAAATGTGCAACAATAATGAAGAGCAGGACACATTTAATTATAATTGTGAAATCAGACTGACTTTAATTTGGACATGATGGATGCTTTCACAAAGGTAAAAACCACACTTAGATGTTCAATTTTGTTATTTTGACCTAGTAAAGTCTTCTCTAGCTTGTTCAGAAAAAACTGAGTACATTCAGAATAAGAAATTTTCAGTTATTTATGCTTTTTATTTCAATGCTCAGGGTTGTCTCTTTGTCTCTCTTCCTTCTTCACAGCATTTTTGGCTGATTGTAATCAGAAAACAGTATTTTTTTCTGGAATAACTTAGTCAAATCCATTCTTTTCTTTGCTTCCTCTGTATATTTCTATTTATTTTAGAGTTCAAGTTAAAATATTTCTCATTGCTTTGAAATGTAAAAGCATTCATAGGTTTGAGTTGTTTTAGCATTCTGTGTTTACCTAAAAATTACTGTCACCTAAAGTAGTTATTATGAAAGGTGAAATTACCGGCATAAAGTCCATTATGTTTGTGATCAACCCTCCTAAGTCATATGGAGGTGGGCAGTCAATGTCTCGGAGGTCAGCTACTGACTCCATACAAATTTTTGTCATTTTAAAGCTGTAAACACTTAAATTTTGTTTGAGGTTTACAATTCTGAAACTAACTCCTGTTGACTAGTCATCTAAGAATTGCTGAACCTATGAACCTCTTTGTTCTCATCTCAGTGGAACGTCAGTAGTGATCATCTAAAGATAAATATTCTACTGGAGGTTGTTTTAATGTAGATAATTTATAATTTTTCTTAAAGTATAATAAATATTTTACATTTTATAATTGATTTATAGTAATTTCCTTGGGTCTAGGTAATAAATGGTTTCTCACTGTGAATTAAGTCTAAACCAAAATCTTTATATTTTACAACATAATTTCATTTGCTATGAAGAAAAGGGGAAAGAAAGACTTTTTCTATAGCTTAGTGGACAGAAAGTCACATGGGATCTGGGAAGCCAGAGTTCATGAGCAATAAATTCTTCGTACAGGGTGGAGTCATGCCAACAAGGGAAAGTGAATCACCTCAGACAGAGACGGGCAGGAGAAAAGTCTCACATCTCTGGCCTGGATCAGGGGAGAGTTCCTCACCCAGGCAGGGCACTCCGAGCTAATGGCTTCTCTTCGGAGGATACCTCTGCCTGGACCCAATAACTTCCACCATTCAAAACTGCTGTGCAAGTGCTCTGCCTTTTTCCCCCTCGCCCTGATTTTTGACAGTTTTCAATCTGTAGTAAAAACTATTTTTCAGAAAATCTTTATTTAATCAGATTGCTTTTGTTATTTTGAGGCTTGGATACTCCAAACTGGAGCTGTCTACAACAGAGCTCCATCCAAAATTAAGATTAAATGACAGTATAGCCCACAATTTTTTACAATCCAGTTAATATATGTTTTAAAAAATATTGCGGAGCAGAGGATTTAAAAAATTCTTTTAGATTGTGACTATTGTTTCCAGACCAAAGGAACCAATTCCTGTATCAGAACCCTCAGATAGTCTCTCTCATTCTAGGGACTGACAGTAAAATGAATGGAAAGAATTTATAAAACACACATTATTCTAAAAATACTGACTTTGTTGTCTACAACATAGGAACATTTAAAAGCACCTGGGCAGTCTGTCTTTCTATATCATCTGCTGGTTTTTTTTAGCTGTAATACGCTCAGAAAATCTTCCAAAAGTTTTGCAGTATCTCTGGCTCAGCAAAATGGTAAAAATCTTCTAATGATTGTAAATGATAGAGCTTTTTCCAGTCATTGCAGAAATTATTGCTGATACTTTGTGGTCCAACCAGGAACACATTGTCCTACAAAGATTAACTAGTGATGATTTCTTCATTTATTCAGTGGCAGTAGTCCCGGGTTTAAATACGTATCACACTGTTGATCCTAGCAATTATCATCCAAACTAAATCTACACACAAAATCTCATTTATTCAGAGCTGCATTAATGAGTCAATAAAGCTCTGATGAATCTGGCTCTGTGTTCCTATATAAGTTATCTTGAAATTTGAGCTGCAACCAATAGACCAAAGAAGGTTGTTTTTCGGTTGGTTTGTTTACAGTCTTTCATATGTTTCTAACTTTGCCAGTGCAGAAACGTAAGATTCCTTGGACTGGGGATTTTAATAATAATATGAAGTTTTATCATATTCAATGAATTTCAGGTGGCACGTACATTGCTTACGCTTATGTTCCTGCATCAAGCTTCGCTGAGTGTCAAAGCTAAGCAGATTATGTCCAGTCCTAATTTGTCCAGTAGAGGTTTTATCCAATTTGTACGTGCACAGAGCAGGAGTATGCACTCATATTGGGTATCCCATTATTATTAACTTGGTGGTACTATAAAATTGTGTGGATCTTCACCTGCCCCAGTTCTATGAAATGACTCTCTCTACATGACTTCTGCTTTTTTTGTGTTTAAATAACATGAGCATTCCTGCTTTTCTGATCTTATAAAAGAAAAATTCTCTGCTTTGGTTGCACTGGTGTCACGTATTTAGTAATCACAGTCATGGCATGAAAATACTGAGATTTTATTTTTACATAATACGTGCTTGATTCTATTTATTTCTCTTGTAATTTCTGAGCTGTTAAAGGATGATTTTCCCCCACAGCTATATGGTTAGTCATGAACAATATTTTTTCAAGAAAAGATAAGATTCTTATTGATTCAAACAGCTTTGGGGATTTAAGAAAAGGTACAAATATGCAATAAAATTTTATGAAAGGCTGACAAAGATTTGTGAAAAAGTCATGGCAGTTAGTGGGGCTGAACTCCATAGGCTTACTTATTATGAACTCTATACTTCCATCATCGTGTTTGTTTTCTTTTAATGAATTTTTGTAAAGACAGGCATACATAATCGTGCATGAAGTATGATGCTTAGAGTACTGAATTAGTTACAGTTCTACAACGTGCAGTTTAGTTGGAGCAGCGTAGTTTCATTCGTGTAGTTTTGCGTTTGAGCTAGTAAGATACTTGTGATTTTTTTTAAAGTTTATTGTGAATAATAAAACATTTTCGACGACATTTTTGTTTAAAACAAATTAGCTTACTAACTCAAATACAGCCCAATGTTTTTAGACCATAACTGGCTCCTAGAGAGCCAATTAGGGTGCATCTTCATCGTCTGTAAAGTTGGGCCTTCTGGCACCACGGTATGGGATCTGGGTGAGAAGCTCTCAATTGGGCAAAGCTGAGAACTGCCACAGCAAGAAACATTTCCAGTAGCTTTAAGAATTTGATATTATTAGCTAGAATGGCTGCATTCCCCATGTATTCTGGGCAGTCCTGTGTTCTTTAAGCACTTGCTCTTCCCAGTGTAACATCATCCGTTATCTCCCTAACAATGCCTCAGCTTTCAATGTCTAGTTT
This sequence comes from Dromas ardeola, assembly GCA_013398915.1. Lineage (NCBI taxonomy): Eukaryota > Metazoa > Chordata > Aves > Charadriiformes > Dromadidae > Dromas > Dromas ardeola. Next base: position 164,928 of record VYZM01013151.1, on the reverse strand, counting down.
GTATAAGATAATGAGCTTTTGAGTTCAAAGACTGTGTGGAAACTTTGTGATTTGTAAGCTGAGACTGATACGTGGAATACTATGAGCACCTTCAGTGCTGCTGTATAGTATTTTATCATAGAATAAATACTGGTGAAGAATCTGAATTGCTAGCATTTTTTCTCTGAATTTGACATACGGGTAGGCAAAAAAAGACTTTTTCCTGTTTATTGAGTTTTTGTGAAGAACACAACAAATCATTCTCATTTATAATAAAAATCAAAACTTTTCTTCTGATGAGTTGAGAATGCAACAATTGGAAAAAAGCATTATGGGAGGCAATCAAACTGGCTTTTTAAAACTGAAATTTAAAAAATAAAATCAAGAGGTTCTGAAATGGTCATTTCATGTAAGTGGAAAAATACAAGGTTTCATTTTGAAAAAGATAGGAAGGAAATCCTTTTAATTTCTAGCATACCTTTTCAGAGTTTTTAAATGGAAATCAAAACCTGTTTTTTGGTAAACCTGTGTCATGTTTTCAGAGTAGTTAGTGTGAATCCATATTCATTGCTGGGGAAAAAAAAGGCTTAGGAAAAATAATAAAGAAGTCAAATTTTTTTTTTTTTTTTATTAGTTTGTAATGCTGAGCATTTACAGGTATCTGGGGAGGAGGAGCAGGGACTGGGGAGCCTCAGCCACCATCAAACACTCACCCCCTACCCCTAACCCCTGTTAGATGTGCCCAGGATGCTTTGTACAGCGCCTGACGACTGTGAAAGCCCTCTTCCTTCAGGCTCTGGCTGTGCTCACCCCTGCTGAGCTAGGAGTGACAAAGGAGTAAATGCCTTGATATCAATCACTTCTTATAACACTGCCAATGCAGAACTAGTGCCTTCCTTCCTGCAAGAAGGCTGTGGAACGTTTAAAGTACATGGTCTAATTCAGACAACTTAACCTGGCTTCTTACCAGCAGCATATTTGGAGGAGTCTAATGTTTTCTTGTTCAACTTTTAAAAGGCACATCCTAGCGGCACATTACCAACCTGTAAAGCTGAACTGCTCATTCATCTGCAATTAAGAAAAAAGCGTTAAAAGGGTGACTAATTTGTGGGTATTTTTGTTTGTGCAACACCCATGATGTAAATTGTGCACTGGGTAGTTAATTTATGCTTGTTCTTATAATGAATACAACTTTTTTACTCCAACCTCTTCAATTTGTGATGCTTGCACTTTACCTTAATTTTCATGTTTATTTTTTTCCTGAACAAATTGTCCTTTACTGTTTGTTCTTTTGTTTACTTATCAGATCATACAGCAATGACTCTACCTGCAAATTTTGAAGTGTTCTTTGGTATCACTAGGAAAAATTAACAGAAAGGCTGTTCTGCAGGTGCATTGTGTTGACACCTTGGCTTCATGTGAGCTGTTCCTGAATACCATATTATCAAGTAAGAGCTAAGATATAAAACAATGATGTATAAAAAGGTTCTATAATATGAGAATGAGAGGTGAATGTTACATAACACATGAAACCTCAGCCGCATAAATCGAAAGTAGAGCAGTAACTTCACACAATTAATTAAAACAAGGTCGGAATACAGCTTGGTATTGTAATAATATTAAATCAAAAAAGTGCTTTAGGTTAGGAATTGCCTTTCTATGTTACTGCAGCCTCCTTGGCATGATTTGCACATAGGACACACGAGTACTGTTTCAGAGAATCTGTTCCCCCTGAAATTATACGATTAGCTAACACCTCTGTGCTGGGTTGACCTTGGCCAGCTGCCGAATACCCACCCAGCCACTCTCTCACTCCCCCTTGTCTACAGGAAATGGGGAGAAATTAGGATGAAAAAGCTCATGGGTTGAGATAAGATACTGTCAGAGGCAAAACAGACTTGACTTGGGAAAAATCAATATAATTTTTGCTAGTTAAAATAGAGTTGGAGAGTGAGAAACAAAACCAAAAACTACACCACCTTCCCCCAAGCCCCAACCCCTTTTTTCCAGGCTCAACTTCACTTCCTCACTCCCTACTTGACTGCCTCCCCTACCCGCTGAGCAGTGCACGGGATAGGGAATGGGGGTTGCAGCCAGTCCATAGCACTTCTCTGCCATTCCTTCCTCCTCACACTTTTCCCTTGCCTCCAGTTTGGGTCCTTCCCATGGGCTGCCACTCCTGTCGGAGAACCTGCTCCAGCATGAGCCCTCCGCAGGCTGCAGTTCCTTCGGGGAATCATAAAATCATAGAATGGTTTGAATTGTTAAGGGACCTTAAAAATCATCTAGTTCCAACCCCCCCTGACATGGGCAGGGACACCTCCCACTTGACCAGGTTGCTCAAAGCCCCATCCAGCCTGGCCTTGAACACTTCCAGGGATGGGGCATCCACAGCTTCCCTGGGCAACCTGTTCCAGTGCCTCACCACCCTCACAGTGAAAAATTTCTTCCTGATACTTAATCTAAATCCACCCTCTTCCAGTTTGAAGCCATTCCCCTCATCCTATCTCTACATGCCCCTCTAAAAAGTCCCTCTCCGCCTTTCTTATAGGCCCCCCTTAGGTACTGGAAGGCTGCTATAAGGTGTCCCCAGAGCCTTCTCTTCTTCAGGCTGAACAGCCCCAACTCTCTCAGCCTGTCCTCACAGGAGAGGGGCTCCAGCCCTCGGATCATCTTTGTGGCCCTCCTCTGGACCCGCTCCAAGGGGTCCATGTCCTTCTTGTGTTGGGGGCTCCAGAGCTGGACACAGTACTCCAGGTGGGGTCTCATGTGAAGCGAGTAGAGGAGTAGAGCTGCTCTTGGGTGGGGTCTCCCAGGCTGAAGCGTGGACATCTTCTCTGGCATGTTCCTCTCCATTGGCTACAGGGAAATACCTGCTCTACCATGGTCTCTTCCACGGGCTGCAGGAGAACCTCTGATCCAGCACCTGGAGCACCTCCTCCTCCTTCTCTGACCTTGGTGTTCACAGAGCTGCTTCTCACCTCTTTTTTTTTTT
>VYZM01013151.1:141050-161928 GCA_013398915.1 Dromas ardeola | reverse complement strand
TTTTGGTTGTTGTTGTTAAACTTGTTCCTCTCTCCTGGACAGCATTTTACACTTTCTTGAGCAGATTGTCCCCGAGGTGCCACACCCATTGCTGAGGGGGCTCAGTTGTGGCCGGCGGTGGGTTGGTCAGAGCCGGCTGGAACCGGCCGGAACCGGCCGTGTCCAGCACGGGGCAGCCCCGGCCTCTCCTCACAGAGGCCGCCCCCCCCCGGCTGCGGGTGCCTGGACACCTACAGTCAACCCGACCTCTCTTCGGCTAGGGAACGAATATTCCCAGTTTTCTCTGTGTCCCGGTGTTTCAAATCTTGCTGAAGAAAGGCACAAACAGGTACAGTCTGTGCTACTTGATTCACACCGAGTATATTATTTTAATGTGGGTTTCAACTGGAAGAACACACTGAAATTAACATTTGATGTCTTATTCTTTGATATCTGGCATTTTTCACAGGCAGACTATAATAAAGAAGTCAGTTATTGCTATTAGACATATTTTAGAAGAATTCTTTCTTGATGCATATCTCCACTCGGATTATTAAATTTAAATCACTGCTGCTATCAGTTTGAATACTAATGATACATTCTGCCAGATGGAAGCCTTTAATAAATTTTCACTTTTCTCTAACAGTCAGCTGTAAATCTTAAATAAGAGACTTTTCTGGGTGATGCCAGCTTTAATGCCTTATGTCCACACTGATTTCAATGTCATCAGTACCTGGGAGGCAGGAAACTCTTTAATTAAATGCCATTCTTTCCCCTTTCTTGAGATGCAGGGAGGCACAAACTCCCTTACTTTGTTTGCCTTACGCTGTAGCACAGTTGAGGCTTTTTTTGGTGTACTGTGAATTGTTTCTGAACTGCCAGCCACTTTTCTGCTGTATTTGTGTTGCGTACCTGAGACCGTCCTTCACTGTGTCTTTCTGTTGATGTGTGTATATTCAGGACATTCAGGCTTTTGAGCTCTTTCCTGTTGCTGCGTGTGAAGCTCCAAGTCCTGGGGCTTGCGAAAGAGGAGGGGGGAAAAGGACAGGGAGCTGCCCGCTTACCTAGTAGAAACATTTCCTCCAGTGGCACAAGACTTTGCTGTTTCCAGGTGATTTGTACAATTTGGAGGGCACTGGCGCCCTTCGCAATACCAGGGCTGCTCTTACAACCCAGCACCTCAGGTGCAGGATGAATGAAACTTTATAAACGAGTATGTCTCTCGTGTCAGCACATTTGATAGCCTCTTTTCATCAGCTAGTGATATTTTACCCCAGAAAATCTGTTATATTCACTTTTAGACTTCTGAATTTTTGCACAGAGATTAGAGTAGCTAAAATCTATGCTGTTGTGGGGAATTCAACTTTATATAGCTTAACCTTTTCTCTGCTGCATTCTACCTAGCTGGGGATGGCTCTTTCAGGGAAAAAATGGTGTCTATTACTCTGCTAAAAGTACAGGAAAAGGTAAGCTGGAAATACTGGCTGTGGTGAGGAGGGGAGAATAAACACTAGGTAACAGAAGAGAAAATGAAATCACAGCATTCAAACTTTCTGTACCTTGGGGGAAAGAGAGAACTAAAATACTTATGTGAGTCAATACGTATTCCCAGTAGAATCCTTGGAAAAGCCTACAGGTAGAGCAAATTTTTCAGTTATTGAGTTATTTTCTCAACAGTCTGTTTCACTTATTGATTTGTTTTGTCATTAAACCTAAAAGTCACACAGTTAAATCTGTTTCATCCATGCACCAAACTCTCCAAATAATTCCATTATCTAAATGATTATCTGAAGTGCCAATTACAAGAAAGTAATTAATAATATCATAACGCAGAGAACAGGTTTTGTTGAGATTTGTGGTGGTGCTTTGTTCATCAGTTTTCTGTTTTGTTCTCCCTCTGCTTCAAAGTTAGTAAAAAAAAAATGCCCATTGAAACATCTCCGTCATGGAACAAAAGATGTCAATTACGGAAAAGTACGGGCACCAACAAAACATTTCAAATCGTTTTAAGAAATTTTCTGACATAGTAATGGTAATTAGTATATTTCAGTTTCAACAACTGTAATTAAACCTGACCTTTAAGTTAATTATGTCTTGACATTTATGATTTTAAGCTGGCTTTCCCTGTGGTGATGATGTGTTATATACAGATGCTAATAAGTAGTTTCTGTAGTGTGAGCAAGCAGATTTCAGATGTGCCTACACCGCAGTTCAGAGAACAGCTTCACGCACATACCAGAGTCTTCAATACATTTGTGTAATTTCAGTTGATGCTGTTCTTGTTACAATTCTGTATTTATGTGAAACCACTAAGTTAGTGTGGAAATGTAGAGGAAGATAAGTTCATCTCTTATAGAGGCTGTAGCATAGCGAAGACCACAACGAAACAGGCAACCACGGGAGCTGGAAAATGAGGACACAGGACAGAATAAAAGCTGAGAACTGTTCTTGCTCGCATACAGCATTAGGTCTAGCTAGGTTTGAGATTAAACGCAAAGGTGAAATTAGATATTGCTAGAAGGAACAGCAGTGACGAAAGGTTTTAAGGTGTAAGGAAAGGCATTTCTGAACATAAGGGGACTTTGCAAAAACGCATAGCCAAGGTGCTTTTGGGTAAAGATGATAACAGTGATATTGAAAAGCTGCATTTATGACAATAAAGCCCCCACTGGTATATCACAGAGGTCTATCTTGCGTAAAAAAAGTCAGTAGTCTTCAGGAAAGATCTTGCCCCTTTCAAAAGTCCAAGGGGGCCTTGTTGTTTATTTGGAAAGGGTGGGAAATTTGTCTCCAAAGACATGTGTTTTATGTGTAGTGAATACTAGATTTCACAGCCCTAGTGCTAATACTGTGCCTTCAGAATTGAAGTCTCCATTTGATAGAAAAAAGCTAGCTGCTCCCTTTAAGTTTAGAAGTACAGCAATTTATGTAGTGTCCTACACGGGTGTTTATAATTCGTTCCTGATCCATACATTCACCTACTATCTATATGTCATATGTTGAGAAACGTCTACTGCCTGCTTTCAGGTTGCGTAACTTCAAACGCATATGGAATTATTTGTATGTTATAAATATATGTATATGTGTGTCTGTATATATATATATAAAAAATTTTTAAAATGAGATCAAGCCAAAATTCAAAATTATCTGTGTTTATATGGAAAGCTAAGTGGGCTAAATAATACAGCCATACCGTTTACTAGTTTTCATGGTTCTAAGCCTTCAAAATATACCTGATTGCTATATGTCTGATTAGCACAGGCTACCAAAAAACGTTTCCCCAAAGCCAACAACCAGTACAGTGCACATATTTATGGGGAAATCAGGAATCCCCCTATTACCCATTTCTTTTCTTTCCTATGCTAACAATTCCTCTGCAAGTTTTCTTAAGCTGTTTGCTTATTTGGATAAGTCATAGTTTATTTTCTGTTTTGTTTCCGCACAAAATTTTGACATGTTTTTATGGTGGGTCACTTATGATGAGGAAAAGGTCAACGGAAAGTTTCACAAACTGAAAGGCCTAGTCTTGCTTAGAATATCTGGACCCCAGCTGCCTGACCTACTCATTGACTGTGTTTTCTAATTGGGCCGTCATTGCTATCCAACCAGCAGTGTAATGCTGCTAACCGCTAGTTTAGTCAGAACATGAAAATCAATCTGCCAGTAAAGGGCATAGAAAGCACCATGCCTGTAGAGTATTGTATGTTTAGCCTTGGCATTCAACAGATGCTTTTTTATTTGTGCTACTCTGACGGAATATTGTAGATTTATTTCCAAACTAAGTGACTCACATCTACTGATGCTATCTTTTAAATGTCTTTTTGCATTGCATTAAGAACTGTTTTTTTGATGTAAGACAAACTGCAGAACACATATGTTTAAGAAATATGTAACAAAATAATGCCATACTCCTTGAGTTGTGGTGCAAAGAATAGTTGAGCTGTGTATCCTGACACCTTTTGCCATAATTACTGCAGTTTTTCCTTTCTGAAATAAAGCTTTAGAGAGCGTGGGATCTACTAGAACTAATAGAGCACATGAAAAAAGCAAGTGACATTGTGCAATAAGTACAGAAGCAACAGCTCATTCTTTTCCTGCATGTTTCCTCCTAGCTAAGCTGGTTTTGGCATTTTAGAAAAATAAAAAAATTGATCTGATCTGAAAACTGCATGAAAAGCAAGAATGCTTTCATCACAGTGAAAATGAAAAAAATAAGCCCTTGCCTTTCCCATACTTAAGTTTGTCAGATCCAAAGGAAATGAGGCAAACATGTACTTGGATTGGAAATTGATTATAGAAATGACTTGGAACTTAGCCTGGAAATGGTGGTAAGCTATCCCATCCCCATCGTTTTGTTTATCATACTGCTTTCTTTTCCTTTATGCCTTATGTCCTGATGAAAAGGTAAAAGGTGTTTGCTCTTCCGCTTTCCTTTCTGTTCTTCAGGTTGTAAATACCAGAAGCTTATTTTAATCGGGTAAAAAGAGTTTTATTGCCATGCTTGTACCATTCTTTTCAGATTTGAGACTTGAATTAGCTCTAACATATTGATATCAATTCAAGATGTAAAAATACATAAATATCTCCATATTTTTCACCAGAAATGTAATATAGAAGAGGTATTGGTTGGGTTTTGGCACAGAGGACAATTAATCAAATGCTTAGTGTACTGTGTACCATATACATTTTTTGAAAATAATCCAAATGATTCACTGAAGTCAGTGAAGCTCCAATGTCTTTTACATCAGTTCTAAGTCTTTGTCCTAAACAGTTGGGAAGGAAGCAACTGAGAGAGAATATGACCAAGGTCATTAGAATCGCAGGTTGCAAATTGTGGATAGCCGGGGAAGAGCTGTTCTTTTTTGAAAAATAAGCTCCAGGGAGTATCATGTAATACTAACAGGTGGCAGTACAAGGCAAGCAAAAGAAGACATTTCTTTGTGAAGCACGTAGGTAAGCTGTGGGACTCCTCTGCCATGGGAGGTTATGGATGCCAGATGTTTACAGAAGTGCCAAAAGCAATTGAAGAAATCCCTGTAAGGGGGGCAGGGCTATTAAGCACATAGACATAGTGCCAGACTCAGGATGTCCCTGATCCATACGTTGCTGGAGGCAGTATGCTGGGGAAATGCTGCTATGTATCTCCCCTGCTCTGCTTTTCATTGAGTACCCACTGTTAATCACAGCCAGTAACGGGTTGCCTGACAAAGCAGACCTCTGGCATGACCCACTAGATCCACTTGTAAGTTCTTAAGTAGCTGTATGAGCATCACAACTAGTGAATCTCTTTTTCTATAGGTGTGTGACGCATATTTGATTCTGGCAAATGAAAGATGTAAGCTCTGGTTGATGTTCTTCTCAGAGGTTTGAGCTTAAAATAGGGTGCCAGCTGTTGTTTTATAATATCTCAAAAGTAATGAGGATGTACTGCAGCTTTTTTTCTCAGGGAAATAATATCTTCACACCTATTTTAATGAAGCATAATAGGTGTTTATTATAATCTCTGAGCTCACTCCCATTTTGTGGGAATGTAAATGTAGCTAAACTTGGACAGAGGGGTCTGAAATTTTGAGAGTACAAACATTCATGGAGATGTACATACCCTTGATCATATAAGCCTTGTTTAATTTAGAAAGCAGGCTAAAACCAAGATGTCTAACTGCTTCTCTGTGAGAAGCATAATAAACCACAGGACAAGATTTAGTTCTATTACTAGTATAAGTGCTATACATTCACAGTGTTATAAAACAAACAATTAGACAAGGTCCATACCCTAAAAATCTCACCATCTAATTAGAATGGTTTCAGAACAAACAATTAGAAGCCTGGCAGTGGGAGCAAGAAGGGTCACGGGAGTTCTATGAATAAAGGCTATGTGGAAAAAATAGCTGGTATGAAGTATGCTGAAAAGACAAATGATGTGAAATTTCCTACCAGCAGTATAATGTGAGGAGAGTTATCTTCTGGTAAGAACTAGGCAGCTGGGATTTTCCTTATTCTTACGACTTCTTTTTTATGAGGAGATATTCTCCTGAATACTGTGCCCTATATTCCCAGGTTCATCTGTATCTCAGAAAAATTTCTGTGAAATGTTGTGTTCAGTCAGTCATACAAAGTGGGCCATCTTTTCCTTCATGTGTATCGAGTGTTTACACACAATTGTGAGGTGGCACATGGTCCTCCAGCACGGAGGAAACGTACAGCTGCCACTTAGAGTGCGGGTCCATACAAGGAGTATGGGGAACTTTTCCCAAGGACATTGGTGCAAAGCCTAATGTGTAAAAGGAGACCTATGAAACCTGTACTTTCCTTTCAGAAATAGTAGGGCAGATTTCAAAGATACATCATAGTGTGTGCTCTGTAGTTTGACATCTTGAGGATGGTTTGACATCACTAGAATTCTTACTAGTGACCAGAAGCAATGAAGAATTGCACCACAAATACTTAGACCTAAAGACATTTATCTGAACTCAAGTTTTAATAGCAACTTTCCTTCTGAGGGGGAAAAAAAAGGATATTAATACTTCAGCTAAGTCTGTATTAGACTAATACCAATTTGTTATTTTACCTTTATTTGATGATTTATTTATTAGGATGATTTAATTTCAAGACCTATACTATTTTCTGAGCTGTTACCATTTTAAATACTTCTATACCTCATGTTGTTAAGCCTTTGAACATACACACAATATACTTCTCTTACATCTAGCTTTCTTACATTATAGCAGAAAGCAAACATTTTTAATTTATCAAAGAATGTCTTTCATTTCTTGCCTGCATTTTGTTTCCTTTATAAATAATTTTTATGTACAGTTTTAAAAATATAAACAAATCCTCCATGACATTCTTTGTGATCATTAACATTCACAGTCTCTCAGATCAAAAGTTTTGCTGGGTTTCTTTGTGAACATGAAAAGTTCTAATTCACACACTCAAGAAACTCGCATTAGAATTCTTTCCCTTCCATTGTTTCTGGTCTGTCTCAATAAACCTGAAAGGTAAGTGATGAATAATATAGTTCTGTTCAGATATCCCTCAAATTTAATGGACACCATAGAGTTTAAAAGAAGTTGAACCAGCCTATATATGACTGAGAACAAATGTTGGATGAATTTTTCTTTACCTATAGTGACATGTAACAAGCAGCTTTCTAAGCTTCTATGAAAACAGTGTTTGTAGACTTTTTTCCCCCAGCTTATTAAACCAATTTTTGCATTAAAAATGGAATGTTCATTAAAATGAAAATGTTTATCTTGCTATTATAAATGTTTCTCCTGCCATATAAAGTTATTTTTGCAGCAAAATACAATACAGTTATTGTAATGATAATAACTGATAACAAAATAAGGGGGGTACTTCAAGGAACTGGCTTTCTAATCTGCTTACAGGTTGGTCATATTTCCAAGATTAAAAGCAGAACAAAACTTAGTGCGATGAGAGCAAATGACTGCAAAAGATGTCTCCATTAATTGTCAGTGAATAAATAAGATTTTATGGAAAGTGTGGGAAGAATAAGAATGTTCTTTCTCTCTCTCCTACATTTTGTGCCTTCAGAATGAATTGTTGCCTGACTTCACAGCAGAGGGAGCATTGTGGAAAAAAAAGGTATTTTTTTATTGCTGTCATGTCCTTATTATCTCTGCCATTTTCTCAAAGCCAATTCACAAATTCCCTTCATTTCCTTCTGCTTATAACCCTGCTGCCCCTGGCCTGCCATACCTCAAAATTTCGTGTTCCTCCCATCCATCAGTATTTCAGAGAATTCCCTGGGTAACTCTTTCACCCAGTGAACTCTGAAATTTTCCCCTTTGTCAAACGAAGAGGCCTCATTTTTATTTTCATGTCATGAATGTACTGTCAAATTTCAGTGACTCAAGTCTTGTGCTCTCCCATAACAGACTGCACTGGCCAGCTTTGCTGAGTGTGTAATCCTTGAGTAGAGAGAGGAGGGACCACTTTACTGCCTCTGTGTTAAAAGGAGACTCTAAGTAAGCATGCAGATTGAAGCATGGCTGCATCTTTGTGCCTTTACGTGATCTGATACATTCACGCAGTGACTCAACATGTGGGTATGTCGCAGTTCATTTGGGATTCATGTGCGAGGATGTAGGAAAAAATTGGTGCCTGGAACCTATCTGTAGGTTGAATCTTTTTCCGCTAATGTGGCAGCCATCACAATCGTGCAGGTTAAAACATGAACCTAATTACTGTTTGGGGCAGAGCAGAAGCTCCACAAAAGACTTTCTGAAATCAGCAGTACAGAGAATTCTTCGTTCTGTTCCTAGACTGCAGGTATGAATTATGTGTCTAGTCATTTAAACTCCCGCTAAGTGTCTTACAGAGAGGCCAATTTATATCAAGTCTGAGAAAGGTATTTCCAGAGAGTGCTTTATCCTTTATGGGAGATTTTATGATGGGTGTCTATCTTCCTCTGTTGACGGTGGAGGGATCTTTGATTGGACAGCTGTACTGCTGAATTGTATGAATTCTGCTTGAAATGTACAGCTGTATATTGCAGATGAGGCTGAGTCCCTTTAGCCTTTCAAGTCCAGTGATTCCTAATAATGTTAGGCACAGAGGGATAAGTTTTCAAAGACATTTAGATGCTTAGACGTACTTAATAGGATTTTCAAGATCGCTAAAGCAGACTGGTCATCTAACTTCAGTTGATTTTTCTGAGGTAGGTGACTATTTCTGTTAGCCTATATGTGGGGTTTTTTCATAATCCCTTTCAGCGCTTTTCATAATCTTGCCCACAAGTCTGATTTAATTTCCAAGGAATGTATCCCTATTTGTATCTATTGTACTAGACTATATGCAGGTAAAATGTGTTAAATCTCAATCTTGAGATTAAGCAAGAGTTTTCATTAAATTCTTATACAAGGTCATCAGTTTTGCGGTGTGGTCTGTGAGCTGTCATGTGGAGTCATCACTTTTCCAGAAAACTGATGGTACTTTTATATTTCAGCTACTGTACTGCGATTATTTTTTTTTGCGGTTTTTGCCACAATATTTTTGAAAAATGCCGAGCTCTTTGAATCAGGAGATAATTTTCCATATAGTGGGGCATAATGCTTTAAATATGGTGGACAGCAAAATACTAAGTTTTGAGGGACCCATGGTATGAAGCAATCCCATTAATTCTTTGTTGTTATTCCCATGACAATAAGAGTCCATTCAGGAACACTTTCTGAATGAAACTTCTGCTAGTGCTAATGGGATGACCACACAGACAGGAGACATTCAGTCACACTCCTAATTTACCTTCAATAGTTTCTTTAACCGGATCAGCATTTATTTAAAATAATGACTACCTGATTTATTCCCCTGTCCCAGTTTTCACTTTGCTCTCATTCTGCCAGTCTGGAGTGACAAGAACTTTTCTGCTTGTCTTAACTTTCTTTGGACAATAGTTTTATTTTTTTAAAATGTTATTTTTAACTGGGGAAATTTTTAAAGGAACTGTCTGTGAATATAGCACATATACTTGATATAATTTGAAACAATTTCTGTCAAATCCTAGATAGACATACCTGTGCTCTGAGAGTTACTACACATTTAAAACCTCATTTCCTACGGGCCTTTTTCAGTGTCGTTTTGTCTGCCGTATTGCTTCCCACTTGCAAGGAATAAGTGGAACAACATCAATTAATTAGTGGCAATATGTATGAAAAACAAGAAGGACCGTTAGATTGCTTTTTCAGAAAGTCACTGGAAGTGCAGTGTGCTATTCCTTAGCACAGCCCTTAGTTCTTACCTTCCTTCATTCTGCTGTTGTATCATATGGTCATATGGTCCCATGTGCCTACGCTGTGGGCTTCTCATGCTCGTGTCCCTAACAGATTTTGCAACAGTGAGAGTTACAGCCTGTGGAACTGCCTGGCAATACTGATGCCAGGGCAAGATGCATGGTGTGACACTGAAGTTGCTGCCCAAGAACAAGAATCTTGGGCATATCCCCAAGAGAATATGGAAACTTGATTCAAGAGGTGTTTGGTGACAGTCTTTATTTAATCTTAATCATTTTGTTCATAAGGGAATTATCAAAACTCCTAAAACTGCAGAAAGATACAGATTTACTTGAACTGCTTCTTAGTCCTGGGTTTGGAATCAGTTTCTCTGGGGCTTTTTTTTTTTTTCTTTCTTTCTGTATTAGCTGCAAGACAACAACCGGATGTACATGTCAGATCTGTGCGGCTAAACCCAGGCAGCTAACAACCAGGGATGGCTAAAGGAGAAGACAGATGTTAAAAAAAAGTAGCTCTAGATGAGGTAAAGAAATCCATGCAGATATGATGATGCTGTAATTGCATACTCAGTGTGCTGCTAGGAAATTATCTGCTCTGGTAGAATCACCCAGGAATTGTATACATTGAACACACACTATTAATGCCTGTGTCTGATTCCATTAGCACATGACAGAGAGACCCAAATCAGTTCTAAAGGCATTTGCAAGCAGCTGCTGCCGCAACAAAGATAATATTGGCACAGCTTTTCAATTGTGTGAAGAACAGGCAGCATTATTTTAAACTTCCATCTTCCATTTGTGCCTTATAGACAAAATGCTGACTTGAGTCATTTTTAAAGCTAATTATGTAACAGGGATTTCACAAAATATCTCTGAACTACTTAAAATGGATATTAAAAATTCAAAATCCTAATATGACAGCTGCAGTAATAATACCTATTGTTAAGTTTTGCTAGACTTCCCTTTGTCATATATGCTCAAAAATGCCTGTCTTATTTTTCAAGTATCTTCTTCCTTTCATGACCCAGGAACAACATTTATTTATTACATGCTCTTAACATTCAGTAGCAACCAAATAAAACCACATGCCCTTGAGTACATATTTTGTATGCATAGTATAATAGAATGATTTCCTACTGGGTGAGTTAAACAGCATTTATTTTTCTTTATCTTACCTGAACTATGATGGACCACAGGCATCCTGAATGCAACTGTGTCAAATTAAGCCTGACCTTTCCTAATGGGGATTCCAATCAGTTGGAAATTGTGGAAAATAAGCTGTACTGGTGCTTTTTCTGTAGACTTGGAGTTTCATGGCCTTCAGCAGAGCTCTAAGGATATTTTCCATCATAGGATACCAGTGTGGCTAAAGAGGACCTGGGGACAGTCCAAGTTCTCTGACTGTTGTGCTTTGTCTAAATGTCAGACACTGGTGTGTCACCTTTCTGCAATTGAATTTTCTTCTCTGTACATTAAGATCTACCTGTAATTTTTCGCTGATTTGTGCAGGATTTACACAGATATCCATTAACATTCATGCTGTGTTAAAAATAATTAGCTTTCCTTATAATGGATGTTGTTGAGAACGGCATTCACTAACAAGTCCCATATATGGCTTGTTTAATTACATATGAGTGAACTAGTTACAGGGTCTAATTTGAAAGTCAGTCTCAAAGATAACATGAACTTTATGCCTATCATGAAACACTGGAATTCAACAACCAGTTGTGAAGTGAACATTGACTTCATTTTGAAATGTAACGATCAGGTTCTGGTATCATCATGTGCATTGACAATGTTAAGAGAAAGATTACAGCTACATATTGGAAGCTGCTAAAGAAAGCAAGCCATACAACATCTACTGTGCTATGCCCTTTCCCAATTAAAAGCCTCTACAAAGGTGTTTAGAATACATTGGTCTTCAGAAATGCTAAGTAAAGACTGTTGTATAGCTGATGTGTTCTCTATATCCTCACTAAAATGTACTTCACGTGAATAGATTGACACCTGAAAATTGTAAACTGGATGCTCGATTGCCAGGCTAGTTTTCTGAAAATAAAATGTTTGGCTGAGTGTCAGTAAAAAAGACGGATGTCTGGATTATACAAGCCAATAAGGCCCTAATCACTTTACAGATGCATCCAGATAAAATGATACTGTCTCGGTCTGAAGATCACCATCACTAAATGTTGATGCTTGGGTATAACGATTCCGACTTTTGTTTTAATTGATATAGTGAATTGTCAGTCATTAGGGTAGCCTTGCTAGGCACAATTCTGTAAATCAGTCTGGAAATGGAGTTGGCTTTTTCCTGATTGTGTGTCTGCATGTAGCTCTTAATAACAATCCATCATTAATTTCGTAGCTTGAATTTGACAATGTATTTGTTCTGTTCCCACTGGACCGCTTGAGAGACTTGGCTCAGTGCAAGCAGGAGCAAGCCCAAACTCTCCTGATGTAGAAATAATAGTGCTGCAGCTACCGCAGGCAGATTAAGATGAGAAGAGCAAACCAGAAAAAATCCAGTTAATTGATCTTTTGCAAAATCATTCAGTGAAATCATACTCTCTGTTAAAGGCAAGAGTAGCTTAACTATTGACTTCAGAGATGAAAACATTTTATCCATTGCCAACAGTGTCAGTTCATGTGGAAGGTAAAGAGAACAAGACTGTTGTATGTTGCTTCTGAGAACAAAAATACTTTTTTTTTTTCTTATGGAAGTATTTAGAAAGATCAAAAAAGAATTTGGCCAATATTTTTTGTACATATAGAAAGTATGGAGAAAAACTGGACTTAAGGCACTTTGCTTTCTAGATAAGAACTATAAAAAGATGTATTACACTTGGGGACCCCAGTCACAGAAAGATTAAATAACTCAAAGGATATCTCTCAGAGCCAGGAACGAACACAGATCTTCTGAGTTTCAGTCCAGAGTTTTAACTGCAAGAGAAGTTCTTCCCACTTTTTATATATGTTCCCTTTATGGGTCTAAGTGTGATTTTGAGCTGTAGTGAAGTATTTGTAACAGATTTTGACAATACCAGGACAGTTGATACAGTTGGAGTTCACGCTAGAACATGGATATATAAAACTGCAAGTAGCAGATCTAAAAGAAAACAGGGACACAAAAACATTCTTGCTAGCATCTTGGGACAGAGCTCAGCTCAAAGAAATTGTGATGCTTTTGTACCAGATCAAATTTCCCTAGCTGCATGAACAAAGAATAGGATATGACCTCAGTTTGAAACAGGATTTGGAGAAAATGATGTAGCTAAAGATTCACCTGACCTCCGAAATTAGTTTGAGGAATGAAGGTAGACTGGAACTTTCCTTTTGTTTCAGTTCACTGTTATTGCTCGTATTTATGATATAGGCACTTTTTCTTTGCTGTGCATATTTGTGTTGCATCAGTAAATTAGAAAATACTTTAAACATTATATTCCCTTGTCAGATCATTATTTGATTTATTTCTGTGGAGAACTGTATTTAAAAACAACAGCACAAATTTTAAAAGGGGAAAAAAAAAAGATTGAATTTAAACTGATTGCACAAGATCGCTTTTTTCAATGGAAGTGTACATTTTGTCCATGAGAAGGCAAATGCAGTTCCTGAAAGTGAAACTCTTTGTTTCTGCAGAGATTGTAAAATCAGAGTGTATTTCTGTGGTATTTTCTGAGAAACTTTGGGGCTTATTCATTCTAATGGATGATTTACTTCAATTTATTATGATTCAGAGTAGCGTTCAATGATTACTTTCATGGAAATCAACTCAGAAGGGCCATTCTTTTAGTAAAGGCACTGACATTTCTATTCTTGTAAATTTACAGAATGGAGATAAACACTCAGTTTCCAGGGAAATATTATCTTTACTAATTTATAATGTACTGTAATTAAAAAACTAAAATACATGCAACTACATATTCCTCAATGAATGAATGAATGAACTGTGAAACAAAGTCTGTTTTTTCACTGAAAAAACCCTTATCGTCAAGTCTGAGCTGTAATTCTGCAAACTTTTCTCTGCTTGAGTAATCCTGTGAAGCTCAATGGGGCTACACAAATGCATAAACTTAATCACATAATTGAAAACGTAGTTTTAAGTATAGTTGAGCATTTAGTACACAAAGAAGACACAGTCAGATAAAATTAGAAAGTAAAACCTTTGTTTCAAATCTGCAATGGATTTTTCAGAGAGGCACACTTAGAGTATTTCTATTGTTATCATTATGCCTTTCACAGGATGTGTATGTGTCATTGTCCTTCAGACAGTAAATATAACCAAAACCCACAAAGTTATATCAGGTTGTAGAACTACCTTTTCCTAGTCATCTTTAAGCAACTTCACTGTTTAAGATTTTACTCAATAGAATATAGCATTGCCAAGGCAAATAACTCCACATTCTGACAGTGTCCTTTTTATCTATTGTAGATAGTAATATTATTGTAACTGTAATGGTTTTGGACTATAAATGATGCAATATTTATAGGCAGAGAATAGTATCTTTTTAAAAAATCATCTCATATAATTGGAAAAATGCAAAAACTTTAGGACAAGAGTCTTTTAATCAGGTTTTGTAATTTAAACCTGAAGAAGAGTTAATGTCTGCGAGGCTGCTTGAAAAAACTGGAAGAGCAGCCTTTTCGCTTAGCCTGTTTTAACTTGGCTCTGTGGAGATCACCTTCAGAAATCAGTCAGATTTGACTCCTACCTATGCAGACCTTGATTTCTCTCTTTGCATCTGTTACTAGCATGGATACTAACTACAAGGCAGTATTTCTGAGTATTAGAAAGAGAACTGAAAGAGACAGCCAATTGATTTCACATTGTAAATGTGATTGCTCTAGGTAAACACCTTTCAGTCAATGCTGCCCTGAACTAGCTGGCAAATGTAGAAGTGAAAAGCTCCGTAAACCAAGGATTCCTTTGGTGTCAATGCCCTTGCATTGAACCTGTTTCTGAAATAGCTTTTCCTAGTTGTGCTGTAATTCCTCCTTTTGTATTTGAAAAAAATATGCATTAAATACAAAATGAACGATTGTGACTAATTTTCTAAGGAAGACAGTATTGAGCTTTGTGGGTCTTAGTATGGCAAAATTTTATTGTCCTTTCCATGAAATTTTAATAAATCAATGAGCATAGGAGACCCGTGGGATGGAGTCATAACTTGCAAATTTCTGTCTGTCAGTTCCATGCTTGAATAATTGTTAATGATTATCATTTGAATAATTCTTCCAGAAAACTCCTAATTTACAGCAAGGAAGGAACAACAGATACATACCAGTGATCTAATGGAGGCAGGTAAATGCTAACTGTTTACCTGTGTTGTCCCCAGAAATTAATGCTTTAAAAAAATTATTCTGATCATCCAACTAAATAAAAAGAGAAATGGAGTTTGGCAAAAGTAGCATATTCAGTGATAAATTGACACACAAGGTCAATGCAGTTTCTCCCAGGGTCGTAGTGAATTTTACAGTTAACTTCTCTCTTGTTTTGACTATAGTTCGGTAGAAAAAGAATTGATTAAAAACCATGAGCCCAAAATTCTCATTAAAATGGAAATATTTCATAGAGAAAAAAGGCTGTTTGAAGAATCAGTTCTGTATGTAGTTCTGTTGTCCATGTGCTCTAATTCTTTATGCTCATATATTTTTATTGGCATTGATTAAACTTGTGATAAAGAAGTCATTCTGTGTGCCAAGTATATATTACAGAAAACACAAGTGTCAAAAGGGTATTCTAAGTCAGGTATATTATTTTGAATCAGTAGCTATTCTAAATATTCTCATTTGAACTTTAAAGAAAAATGCTTAAAGTGGCAGAGAACAGGTTAAGGACATATATTCTTTTCAGTTTTGTTGGCAAGTTCTTCACAGGTGAAAAATAATTGGGAAGAACATTATATTTTTAATGTGAAGGGTAATGACATCAATACCCACCAAGAGATTCAATAGCTCACAAATTATCGACTCTAGACCATAAACTGCATTACACTTGCAGCTGTATTAAGTTCTTTAATGAAACCAGCCACTTTAATGGCAGAAAATGTACAGTCAAGTAAATGATGACTGAAATGTCTGCTAGCTTTTTTCTTTAAACTGTGATTTCAGTTTTAATTTTTTAAGACTTATTATATGGAAGATTAAAGCACTTTTTTCAGTGTATCATTTAAATCAATCATGAATAAGTTGATACCAGTGGGCAATATGTTTGAATATTTCATCACAAAGTGATGGAGCGTCTTATCTTAGCTTGTTAGAGTGCTTTTACTCACCGGTCCATTCTGCTCTTTTATTTGATATGACCTGAATAAAGAATGACCAAAAAGTTCAGCAAGGACAGAATAAAAAAAAAAATGTATCAATAGAAAAAAAATACATTTAAAATCTTGATGATATTATTGTCTTAATTCAGTCAGTGCTATGAAAATAATTTTCGGAGTTATTCGAAGTCATGTAATGATGTTTGACTTGCACAAATATGATTTACTAGAGCAAAGTAAATATTTCTTCTTGTAAACAGAAACTAAATGCAGTTAAAATTGATATTTATTTTTTTCTGTAAGTTATAGACCTGGTTCTTTGATTTAAAAGAATTTTTTTTTGGACTCCACATTTCTTCCTATGACAACAGAAGCCCATCTGATCTGTTCTCAAATTAGGGAAGAAACTAAGAATTGAAAAAGAAGCTGGTGTTTGTAGAAATACTTTCCTTTCTTCATGATTCTCTCGAGATCAGAAACTGTTTGGAAAACAATAGAGAGAATCAGAAATGTAAGCCTTTTTCTCTAAGTACTGTAAATCAGGTAGAACACCATTTTATCTAGAGGGCATTAGAATCATTACAGCAATGTTGCTCCCTGAGTTATTACTATACTGAAGCTTTTAGCCAGTGTTCCTTGGGATAGTCTCAACAAGCGGTGATTATCCATTGACTGTACATCCTCTACTGACATGCTTTTCCCACTGGCATGCTATTCTTTCTAAGGGATCCTGTTTCCCACATCTTGATACTCTTTCTGTGAGGCTCCAAGGTCCAAGTCAGCCTAATGTGACAGTGTCTTTTATCAGATGTGTGAAAACTGCAGGGTTGAGTGTGTTGTGTTTTTTTTTTTTTTTCTGCAGAACAGCAAAAATCATGCAAAATTCTCAGTGGTTTGTCAGTACTTGCCAAGAGTCAGGAGCTTTTTGGGTGTAGCAATAGCAATCGTGAATCCAAGAGAGGATCCCCAGCTGTGGCTGGGAGTCCCTGTACTGTCTGCAGCTGTTACTATTAAATCTGAATTTATTTTGTTTGTCCCACGTATCTCAACAGTAGCTGGTATCGTAAGTTCTGTAAGAAGATTAACAGATACTAAATCGCACAGAAAGTCAATGCAATTGTTCAGTTGTGACTTTGTGACCTCTTTTCTAGATGTCAGTGGAGATGGCATCCAGAGTAACTTCCCAGTTGTCCTGCACAGGTGTCACCCTGTTGCCTCACTTTGGTGAGCAAGGGGGAAATGTAGCCTAACACATCACCCTCAGCAGCCATACAGAAACAGAGCAGATGCTGAAATGTTTGACTGCCTTATGTTGTCACAGTCTGTGATCAGCAGATTTTGCTCTCTTGACTGGTGATGTTGGATTCATATATTGCCTAGAAGCCACAAAGCAAGAAGAAGTAGTGAATATGTTGCTTGTCAGCCTGCAATTTGTCTGTATTGGCACTTCACCATAGATCTTTCATCAGATGTATTCAGTTTGGGAAACTCGAATCTATTTCTCTTTGTGATCACTCACTAAATATGTAACAATAGTATGCCATAATTTTAGTTTTATACTTCTGCTTGCCATATTATGAACAGCATGGTATATTCATTCTAGTAAAGAATATTCAACATAAACCAGCATTTGCTACATGTTTTTGTGACATGGTTTCATATAACAAGAACAACACGTAGTTCAACGAGCAGTGGCGATAAGGTGGCCTGGCTCTTATGGAGTTATTACTTGAGAGTAAGTACTTCTGTGGAGGTGAGTTCACACTACAACAGTCACAACAAATATGTGTGAGGGACTATACTTGTTAGATGATCACAAATGTTCGTGAATGTGAGTTCAGATGACAGGGTTTTTGTAAGTGGGGAAATAATACAAACTGTTCTCTATCCTGCTGCATATTTTTATAGAAGTTAGGTGGAAGAGAAAACTCTGACACCTCTCCACCTTCCTTGGTCGCGCTTTTTATAGCTGGTTGATAGTTAAGGAATTATCGAAGGAAACAAAACAGACTGATAAACATGCACTGAACAGCACTGCATTGGTAGTATTAGGTATTTTTTGAAACTGTGATGGAAAGGGTATGAGATAAACTAGATATATAAAAGTGAGATATTGCAGTGGTGTAGATTAAGGATTGTTTAAATAATTCAGAAAATAGTTAAAATGAATCATTTTCTGCAAACCGAACACTTCAAAATTCACCTGACTCTTCAAGACGGCTTTAAAGTGATAATTAAGTGTTTGAGAGGACCTGTAATACTTGGGGGATTATCTTGCACACAGAGAGGGTCCTATTTACTCTACATCAGTCAAGTAGGCATAATTTTGAAGTTTAAGTAAATTATCTGAGAAAGGGGATAGTTGCCAAAGCTCCTCGACATGCCATCAAGAGAAATATTTGAGATCATTTGTAAAATTCATTAAATTCCAGTGGAAAGTAGAGTCATATAGAGGAATGGCATCTGCTGAAGCAGTTGAAGTTTGGCCTTGCAATGTAATGAATACAACTGTCCAAAATTAACAATGCCATTAATTCTTGAAGTGTCCTTCCAGACTATGTTTGCATGGTACAACATAGCGCTGCACAGAGATGCTGTAGTTAGGCTTGTGCTTACTATCAAGGATCCTGAAAGCAATATAGCTGTGTTAGTCAAGGTTAATGAGTGCTTCTCAGTAAGCAATATAAGATTAAGGTGAGTGCAGTAATAAACACAGGAGTATTGTGTTTGGTGTCTGTGCTAGCCAAGTATTTTTGCAAGGCCCTCCACTGAGAGCTGCATATCTGCACCTTAGAAGACACATGCAGTGTCTTCAACAGTGCATGTCTGCTCTTGTGTGTGGTTATATATAGTATTCATAAATATAATGTGACTATTTGTTGGCAAGATATAAAGAAAACCGTGTATTTTTAGCATTTGCAACTAATATTTCAAGTTGATACAAAGAAGTACATTCTAACTTCAATGGTTTTATGGGAAATTCAATATACTATGTATTCTGTACATGTTCTGACCCATTTTAAGTACAGCAGTACGAAAAACTCCAGAATCCTGTTCTGATGACAGATAATTTTAGAATTTAAAAAGTCTGTTTACACATAACCTTGCTTTCTGACTGTTTTGATTGTTCTGTTCATATGTGTGTTTATATATATGTGCAGTTGTAGAGAAAAAAAAGAAAAGTCCAGAATTTTTACACAGGTTACAACTATGTCTGAATCTCTGCTGCTCATGATGTAAATTGGTAATGTAAAGTACGTGAGGAGAAAGGAGATGTTGCTAAATGAAATTGAACCTGACTTTTTGATTGAAAAATGCTGTATTTCCCTCATCTCCCTGCTGTTCCTTTCTCAGGCAGCAACTCAGATTTGACAGCCACAATTATGAAACTGGCATACCAAAGACAATCTCTTTGTTTTAAAGAGTTAAATACCAGTTAGTGTTAGAGCTACATTATTGCACGTCTGTCCGCAAAGAAAAGTTGCATTTCCCCAAGGAAACTCATTGGAAAAGAAACAATGAAAAAGTTAAGTTCAAAATATTTTCCAATCATAGTAATTTCTTACGGCTTTTTTGTATGCTTTAACAGAGTGTCTAAGAAGCACATGCAGATTGTTTTTTTGCTGTACTGGTTTGTAACATAGGAAAAAGACTTTAAGACTAATTGCACAGCCAATGGGAATTGGTACATTGCATCCGGATTTATCTTTTGCAATGTGAATAGACACAGAGTTTTTCCAAAATACTAAATTGCACAAAATAACTTACAATATAAAAAATTTGTAGATCAGAATTTGTCAGGTACACAGTTATTATAGAATGGATCTCACAAGGTCTGTGGTTAACAACGTGTAGTTGAATTCTGTATACGTGGTAATAGAAATAAAAACATATTTAGTCATCTTCCTGGGCCTAATTAGGGGATGAATACCTGAGAAAGATGAAAAAAGTAGTCTGGAATGCAATTATATGGGAAATTTAATCTTATGTCTGACTACAAAGCTTTGCATGTTTGTGTGCGATTAGTGGGATTAAAGTTGAAAGAGAAATATTCCGGTATTCTTTATCCCTGATTCATCCTTGTTAATATTTTTTTTTTCTCAGCAGTTGTATAATAAAATGGTTCTTCAAATGGACTTGGATGTAACCTTCCCTATCTGCCTCTTGCCTCCTGGATTTTGGAAGATTTGAAAACCACAACCAGGTATGCATTTATGTTTGAAATTTCTCTTCTTCTCTGTTCTGGTTGCCAAATTATTTGCAGGAGTTTTGTGTGGTAGTTTTCATTGGTATGCATATGAATTTTTATGACGAAATTTAAATGTTTATCAGCACAAGCTAGCAAGATGAAATGGTAAAATTTTTCCTAGTCTTCCTTTCACATAGAGAAGAGACTTTGGGAATTATCGACTGGTACATGACTAGATAATGCTAGTCCCAGGGTGTGTCAGAAGCCTTCTTTCATTGTACTTAGAAATACAGAGCAAAACTGTTGTAGTCACAGCCCTGGCAGCCAGGTAACTGAATAATGTGATGTCTTCCAGTGCCATGGGGTGTTTTACTAATTAAGTAAACATGGCTCTGTACTGTCATTGGGTGATGGTGTTATATTTAGATTTGGTATTGCTTTTCCTTATGTTGTTGCATAATATCACCTAAATTATCCAACTACAGTTGCATGACTTTATTAGACCATTGTCCTCAGAGATAGAAGTAGCACTAATATACAGGCCAGCAGAATTTGGTTGAGTGGGAGTGCTCATGTCTTGCCAGAAGGATGGGTGACTTGGTGGTTTCCTCATGCCTCCAAAACTGAAAGGTCTCACAGGTGAATTTAGGGAAACCAGCAGTCAGTTCCCTGTCTTTTCCCTCCTTGTTGTTTTTTTTTTTG
>VYZM01013151.1:81280-141034 GCA_013398915.1 Dromas ardeola | reverse complement strand
TTTTTTTTTTTTTTTTTTTTTTTTTTTTTTTTTAAATACATGAAACATTGTTTTAGCTATTAGCAGGTAGTGGAGGGAAATCAGAAGCCTGCTGAATAAAAAATAAAATGAGCACTTGGAATGAGAAATCAGAAAACCTATGGTAATGAAAAGGAGAAAAACATGAGCCAGGGAGATGTAACAAGCTATTACAATGATAAGGTTTAGGTCAATATAGTCTCTAAATGTCAATTTGAAAGTAAATCTTATGTCAGTTTAAAAAATAATATAGATATTGTCTACAGTTATGCAGATGCTGATTATCATTCTGTGACAGTGCTGGAAAAAAAAAAGTCAGAAAAAATTAAATCAAAAAATCAAAACCTTCCACTTCTATGTTAAGGGTGGATTCTGGTATCATCTAAGCCAGGTCATGCTGGGACTAAGTCTACTGAAATAAATGTCATGAGGTATTTTGAAACAGATGCAGTTGCCTCATAGTAAGACTTGCTGTTCTTAATGCTTTCTCTGTGCCTGTAAGATGGCTTTAACATTGATGTTGGATTTGTGGTATAAAGATCATACAAATCATACTAGATTCTTAATGATCAACAAGTGGCAAATAGATCATTCCAAAGGGTATGTATGATGGCAACTGAAACCACTGTAACCCCTGAGCAAAGCAAAATATCCCCCTAACTAAAGTAGAACTTCTGTAATAGCATCATCATACCTGCAGTCCTCTTGTTTCACTTACGTGGAGCTGACGCGATGTTGTAACATACATGATGTATAAAGCAAAACAGAAATTAAAAACTCGCAATGCTCACCCTACTATTTAGAAGGAAAAAAAAACAACTACAAAAACCTCACTCTCTGTTCATAAAAAGCTGAAAAGGTTAAACAAAGGAAGTTAGGGAAATTCAGTGTTACATTCCTAGGCTGGTGGTAACAGTTTATGGCCTCCCTATAACAAGTATGGCTGAGTACAGTAGCTTTTGTGTTGAGTTGCTAGCACATTGTATTCACTGTGATGAAAGAGAGAAAAAATTTAATGGCATTTAATCTTTGACTTGCACTGGACCCTGGAACAGATCTGTCTTTATTAAGTCTACATTGCCTATGCTTGCAAACTGAGAAAAATACAGTAGCAGACTAAAAGCATAACAACAAATAGCTTGATGAAAATGTCCTCTCAGTGCAAAATATTATCAGCGCCAATGTGATTATTATGTATACTATTATCAGTCCTGCCTTCCTTTTCTTATTTTTTTCTTATTCTTTCTTCTTTTTTCTGCTAAAATATGAAATTATCCATTTGGCAGCTTCTTGATTTCCCAGTTGGAGCTCTACATCTCTATCACAGTTGCTTTTAAATATTTAGAAATTGACATGGTTTGTATTTCTATGAATTGGAAAAAAGACAGAACCAAAAATCCTTCTCCCAAAGCCCTATCAATCTGATCTATGTGCCTGGGTAACTTTTGAAATGGGGTAAAGTCCTAAATCCCAGAAGCTCGCATCGTACAAGCCCCTTGGTTTCCTGTGGGAACCTAAATACTTTAACGCATGTGGGCTCTGAACACTTGAGAAAGTATTAGCAGAATGTGACAAAAAGATTAACATTCAAGGAATCTGAATCTTTAATCCATCTTCAAGATTAATAGGAACAACAACCTACTTGCTTTAGTAAGAATATTTATTTGACTAAAACTGGGCACTCTGGGGAAAGCTGTATTACAGATGGAGTTGCAATTTACGTGTGGAATCCATTATGATGACATAATACTTATTTACTGGTGGAGGTCACCACACGCTTCTAAAAAAACAAAGCAATATCAATAAAATCCTTTGAGCTTAATGGATAATGTAACATCTAATGTACTGACTGTTGTCACATGGTAATATTATAAATCATTATGCTTCTATTTAATTTAGTAGGAACACAGAAGAAATCCATTTACAAGTACTTTAGCTATGTTAGGACATTGGTTGTACTTTCTTGGTGATTTCCTTAGGATTTACCACAATGCCCTGAGTTATAGAAATAATATTTTAAGTTAAAGGAAAAACTGACCTGGGTTCAAGCTGAAAACAAATGTTCTGACAACTCCAGTTAAACTCATCTGTCAGTATCCCATAGTTCTTTGCAAGAAACAAAGGTTTTGGTTTTTTTTTTTTTACTGTTATATTGGTTCTTAGTCTTGAATAGATACACGTATGCTGGGAATAGGAGAAAGAAGCTAGAGGAGGAAAAGGGAAAAAAAAACTAAATGAGAAAAAAACTAGCAAAATGGAATCTGAAGTTTAACTGAGTAATGGAAAGAGGCAGCTTGCTGAATGAAAATTTTTTACCAGGAAACAGTGCTGTCTACATGGAAATCAAAATGCTGTTGACAATAATTGCTTCACATTTTAAGTGTGATGGGACAGGTATAGTAAATAATTACTGCTATTTGAATTAGATAAGAAGTAGCAAATTTGCTTTAAGGAAATTATCACAAGTTCTGGTGCAGTTAGAAGCTGTTATGTAGTAAATTAAATATAAAAAGATGACAGGTGGTTTGCTATGGTTGGGAAACATAAGAAATATCTGCCCTTTGCACTGCACATATGAGTAGATTGCAAAATGCAATTTAATTCAGAATGGTAACTAGGGGAGGGTGCACAACGAGCCTTCCTCACAGGAAAAGACATCTGTCTTATCTATCACTCATTGGGAACTAACAGTGTTTTGTCACATTGCACGAGATCAGTCACCCTCATTTTTCAAAAGCAGGAAAACTTCCTGAGGCTTTATGCTGGCTCCAAACTTAATCATGTATCCCACCAACATTACTTGCTATCTCAGAAATACTGAATAAACATAAATTAATTAGCCCTTGCCATAAATCTGTGAAATAGATCATTATTTTCAACATTGCCAACACCATCATTTTTGCAGAGGGTAAAACTGAAAATTAGAGACTTTTAAAGGCATTGAAGCATCTTTTTGCTCAGTATTGTGACACAGATGACACTGGGAGTGTATACATTTGGAGATTCTGCAGCTACAGTCAGGATACCAAAGCACCCAGATGTATCTACACACTGAGACCAGTAGGCTCTGCGGTGTCCCTGCCAATACAGCTCATGAGGCATGGATAACATTCACCTCGTGCACATCTTTATTTGGAGCATGCACCCTGCACAGAAGCCCATGGCAAAGCTGCTGTCACCAGATTAACCTGTTTTCATTACCAATTTAGCTGGATTATGCACGGGATATGCAAACATGCGCAGAATGACATTTTTGCTCTTTCTGCTTACCAGCACATCCTGAATTATTTCCTGTGGACCAGTTTGGTTTAAACAGGAGTGGTAAAACGCCCATTTCTCTCCTAGAAGAGGTCTGCTACTGATAAGGAGAATCTGAGTCTGAGGAGAACACCAAGACCCTGTTTGAGAACACCAAGACCCTGTTTCCCACTCCCTGATGGCTCCTGGCATTATCAGGCAGGATATTATCATATAAAAAAGGGCATTGCTTGTGTCAGAGGCTGTGCTTTGTAACAAGAAGTCAGTCAAGATGAAAGGTACATTAAATATCATGGAAGTCATAGCTAGCTTTTGGAAATTAAGCCCATAAAACCCCTTGGGACACTGAGAGTTTGTTACCAAGCCTCCCTAAAGCTGCATCAACAGCTCCACTGAGTCCTGTTTGAGCGTGGTACTCAGATTTTAAGCCTCAGCTTCTTGTTCCCTGCTACTAGAAGTCTAGTGGGCAAGGCTAGTACCGTCTGACAAACTTAAAATGAAATGACCCTTTGTGAAAGGCAATTGATGAATTTATAATTGGAAATATAGGGACCAAAAATTGTAGTTGAAGATCTCTGCTAACTCATTCAGGGATAAGATATAAGCAGTTGACTCTGTCTCTAATCAGAATGCTTATACACTATCTGAATTTTACATTTTCTTGTTTGCTTGGGATGATTTTATTGGAATTTTTAATAGAAAAATATTAATGGAGGAATTGGAATAGTGATAATCAAGAAAATCACAATTTTTTTAAACAATTGTTACATAGGAAATTGCCTCAATGCATTGAATGGTCTATTCTATATAGCTTATTTGCTTAGTTTAATTGTAAAGAAGAGTAAATATTTTGGTTGTGCTGGAGCTGTCAAACAGAAATGAAAGATGAAAAAGACATATTAGATCACCTTGAGGCTAAATTCACAGTTGCTGGGAGCTAGTATAATTCCACTGACATCAGTTTGATGGAACAGCTTGTTCTGGGCGTCATCTCAAGGCATGTGGAGGAAAAGAGAGCTATCAGAAGTACTCAGCATGGATTCACCAAGGGGAAATCATGCCTGACTAATCTGATAGCCTTCTATGAAGGCGTGACTGGATGGATAGATGAGGGGAGAGCGGTAGATGTGGTCTACCTTGACTTCAGCAAGGCGTTCGACACGGTCTCCCACAGCATCCTCATAGGGAAGCTTAGGAAGAGTGGGTTAGATGAATGGACAGTAAGGTGGATAGAAAACTGGTTGAAAGACAGAGCTCAGAGGGTCGTGGTTAGGGGCACAGAGTCCAGTTGGAGATCAGTGACAAGTGGTGTTCCCCAGGGGTCAGTACTGGGCCCAGTCCTCTTCAATATATTCATCAACGACTTGGATGAGGGGATAGAGAGCACCCTCAGCAAGTTTGCTGATGACACAAAGCTGGGGGGGGTGGCTGACACACCAGAAGGCTGTGCCGCCATACAGAGAGACCTGGACAGGCTGGAGAGTTGGGCGGAGAGAAACCTTATGAAATTCAATAAGGGCAAGTGTAGGGTGCTGCACCTGGGGAGGAATAACCCCATGCACCAGTACAGGTTGGGGGCTGACCTGCTGGAGAGCAGCTCGGTGGAAAGAGACCTGGGAGTCCTGGTGGACAACAGGATGACCATGAGCCAGCAATGTGCCCTTGTGGCCAAGAAGGCCAATGGCATCCTGGGGTGCATCAAGAAGAGTGTGGCCAGCAGGTCGAGGGAGGTCATCCTCCCCCTCTACTCTGCCTTGGTGAGGCCACACCTGGAGTACTGTGTCCAGTTCTGGGCTCCCCAGCTCAAGAAGGACAGGGAACTGCTGGAGAGGGTGCAGCATAGGGCTACCAAGATGATTAGGGGGCTGGAACACCTCTCTTATGAGAAAAGACTGAGGGAATTGGGTCTGTTTAGTCTGGAAAAGAGACGGCTGAGGGGTGACCTTATTAATGCTTACAAATACTTAGAGGGTGGGTGTCAGGAGAATGGGGCCAGGCTCTTTTCAATGGTGCCCAGTGACAGGACAAGAGGTAATGGGTACAAATTTGAGTGTAAGAAGTTCCATCTCAACATGAGGAGGAACTTCTTTACTTTGAGGGTGGCAGAGCACTGGAAGAGGCTGCCCAGAGAGGTGGTGGAGTCTCCATCTCTGGAGACATTAAAAACCCGCCTGGACGCGTTCCTGTGCAACCTGCTCTAAGGTGACCCTGCTCTGGCAGGGGGGTTGGACTAGATGATCTCCAGAGGTCCCTTCCAACCCCATGATTCTATGGTTCCCATTCTTTCACTTGGAGCTGTGGACACTCAGCACCCCTGAAATCCCCGACACCATGTATTCAGATTCTTCCTTTTATTTCAGCACATTTTTTAGTGCATAGTCCCCTACATTTTGAATCATTAATATGCTGATGTATTAACTAACGTGAAAATATAAATTTTCTTCTTCCTGTACTACTGTATCTTTTCGCCTCGAGTAAATTTAGCAGATTTAGTCTTTTGCAACTAAATGCAAGTAGAATGATACTTGCACCTTTTATATCAGAAAGACAGGCATCAAAACAGCAGAGTCTGCTAATGCATTTACAGAGGCGTAAATTACTAATATGGCTTCGATTCTGGACTATTTTGATTAAGAGTGAATTAAGTGAAAATGTGGCAGAAAATAAAAATTCTTTGCAGTGACCATCAATAAGTAATGATTTTTTTAACAGAGTAAAATCCTTTGGGATCCATTGCCACCAAGGTATACTTCAAAGAACATCCTAAAAAGAAAATTTAAGAATAAGTGTTGACATATTTTTATATATTATACGTGGAAATTATAATTTAAATATCATTTATAAATTATAAATGGATATATTTACCACTTTTTTTGCAGTAGTTCAACTTTTTTCCTTTCTCTGAATTGTCATCTAATGGATTTATGAAAGGGTGCAAAGTCAGAACAGCATAGGGTAGAATTAATCCTTCAGAAAGAGATATTTTGGAAAATGTTAAATATATTTTAAATAACTACTGACCGGGTTAGGCTTCTGGGTTAGAGTTACTGCTGCAGCATCATAGCACAGCAGTAACTTAGTGAGATGGAGAAATCACTTACACTACTACGAGTTCCAAGGAAAAATGTGGTTACTATAGCAACTGACACATTACACTCATGCAGTCTCTGGAATAGGTTAAATTGCTGAAAAACTGCAAGTTTTCTTTTGACTCTGTTCAGAACTGCAGCTAAATGTGCTGAAGTTACTTAATAAAAGGCATGTCAGTGTGCATATTCTTACATATTACTGACTGAAATCTTGGCTTGCTTGTTACTTTAGCTTAATTTTCCTGTAATGTATACTAATTCAAAATAACTTTGTCATATTCATTTACTGTTTAGATGGAATCCATTTGACCATATGTACATGTTAAGGTAGACACTGAATGTATGAACTGTACTATAGAAAATTTCCTGCCTTGTATTCTTAAAAGTATTAGATATAGCCAAGGGGTTTAGAAAATCAAGGCTTTCTTTCCTTTCCGTAGGAAGTTTGTTTGGAGACCATCCTGAAATTTCTTTTTTTAAATTAATCATTATATCACTATGGCAGCAGAAAGCAAGTCATGTGTTTTGTTTTCTGTAGAAATTCCACTCTGTGGGCTAGATACAGTTGGTCAACGATTGCAGGCAATGTCATCTAACTTTCATCCATTATTTGAACACAAACAATTTCATGCTTTATGTTATAAGTGCTAAAATGCAGTGATTCTGAGGAGTGATGATTTATTCCTTCCTGTCGTGTTTCAATACTTCAAAAGCTTAACTACCTAAGACGCAGGGAAGTTTTGCTGCAGATATTTTTTGGATGGTATTCATGCAGAACAAAATACAAAATAAACGTAGGATGCAGCTGTAGAAAACAAAATTTCTCTTTGGACAGCTGAGATGCCGGATCATTTCATGTTGTGATAAGAAAACTATAGATAATTTTGAACTGTAGGTCTTTTGGACCTCCACAAACTGTGACTTCTGACAGACAAAGTTGGTGTTGTAGCAAACAAATCTAGAAGAATTTAAAACTGAAATCCTGGGATTATGTGCATTTGTATGTTGGATTAGGTGTTTTGGTTGTTGTCATTCTAGACCTCTTCCTCTATCGTAGGGAGTTAATTTTTAGCAATGTGGTTGCTGTTGATTCTTCTCACTGCTTAATGAACAATTTTTGTTTCCTGCTGCTGACTCGGTTCTGGGCTTGCCCCACTGGGGCAATGTGAAAAGCACTTTGCAGAGTCAGGGCTCTTGGGTGCTTTGGTGCTGCTTTTGTTCTAATGTGATATGAAAAACTCTGCCTACTTTTGCCATTTTCTTATTTCTCCCTCTGGGTTAGATTTCCCAAAGTCTTGAGTATGTGGCGTGGCAGCCCCTCCAGAAAGCAACTGTGTGGAGTCGTCCTAAAGGTCATGTTGTTTCACTTGACCTCCTAAGTGTCATGAGCTTATCAGAACTGGGCTCCTACTCCCCTTTGCTTTCTGAATTTAACTCTTTCTTTAGACTTCAGCTTCCATTCTTACCTGTTTCCCCTGACAAATCCTGACAGCAGCTGAGCTGTACTCTCTTCAGATGTTCTGTCTTTATTGGACCTTCTTTAGCCAGTGCTTCTTACAGATTTGATTTTGGTTTATCTATCTGGTGATTATTTGATGACATGACTGTGTGGTACTCTCTTTTCTGCTTATTACTTAAAATTTTAGACTAAATTAGTGCTTTCTTCCACGCCTTGAGGTAATTTCTGTTTTTCTGAGAGGACACAGCAGTCTGGTGCTGAAACATTAGCAAGCCTTTTGTAATGGGTGACAGTTATTTCATTTGCTTTCTATACCTAATATAATAACTCTTACAGCTTATTTGAATATGTCATTTGGTATTTTACATGGAAATGCTGCATCATTTTCTTTGTAACATCCTTACTCATAGATTTAACAGCACCAGGTTATCTAGGATTGCAGTTATTGGCTCTATGTGTTTATGAAATACATTATCATAAATATTCATGATTTTTTTGTCAGTATTTGATACCAGTTTGCAGTGTTAATCCTGCCTCAGGACCAACTTCCCTCATGACAAGTACGAGAAATGTATTCTTCTTGCCGACTTCGTGAGATTCATAAATTAAAGCCTTTGAAATACACACAATGTAATTTGCCTTGCTTTGTCCCCTGTGGTATTTCTCTCAATACCTTGTCATTGAGATTCCACGGGGAGTTACATCTTTGCCCTGTCAGGTAACCTTGGTTCTGTCTTCTTTGTCTTAAACTGCCACTTTATTCTTTTGTTTCCCACTTCATTGTGTCATCTTGGAAAGCAGGCTCCTGTGCTGCCACTTCCCTGGTAAGACACATCCTCGTGTTGTGTTGGAGGTGGTTAGACTCAGGCTCTGATCGTTCGAAGGTGGGACCCTGCTCTTGTTCAGAGTGTTAGGGAAGATAAAAGAAGAGGAAAATGGCCTCTAGACAGAAGGAGGCTGTCTTCAACTCTTTCCACTATACATCCAGCTGGAAGCAAAGCATGTATGAAACTGCAGTGCACTGTGGGAGAAAAAAAGTTACTGAAACCATTTCAGTATTCCATATATGCTTCATTCATTTGTGTTGGGGTTTTTTTGGGGGTGTGTGTGTGTGTGTGTGTGTTTGTTTTTTTAAATTATATTTTATTCAAGCTGCTCACTCTTAGTCAATATTAAAATCTGTTTCTGGCTATAGTAATAATTTTATATATTCCATTAAAATATGTGAGAAAACCGCATCTAGCTTAGTTTTCTGAGGTTGACCTTCTAAGTAGATAGAGGGATACAATACAGAATAAGATGAACATTTCTGCTCAATTTTCCTGATTATGGGCATTGAAAGTATTTTTATCTGTATTTCCAGTAAATTCACTTTTTGCTCAGTTCTCATACCTGGATAACTTTGGAATTAAAGATAATTTTTAATGCATAAAATTCTTGCAGGAAAATGACTACTTACTACTTTTATATTGATGATAAAGTCTCAGTACCAAATGAGAACATTTTACCGGTAAGTCTTTCCTACAATTCTGTATACCCCAGATTTCATTCACTATTAGCAAGTTTCACACTTGTCAGGACCTGTCAAATATTTAACGATTTCCTTTCCTAGTGTCTTAGTTACAGTAAAAATTCAGCTCATTGTTTACCCTGCAGCTCTCTCATTTTGCTCCCTCTTATTGCTAAAATTATCTCCCAAGTTTTGGTTGCTACCTTTTTTTCACTTCTAAGTACTTCCATAGAAGTGAAAGTTGAGAAAACAATTAGGTGTACCAAGTGACTTTAGAAAGCGTCTGGAGTATAAGCACGGCAAACCAACTGTTGCTTTATTTTTCATAGTATATTGGGTTTACGTGGCAAGGTTTGGTACAGGGAGCAGGGGGGATGAGGGGTGGGTGCTGCAGGGATGTCCTCTGTGAGAACAGACTGGGGCTGCCCCTGTGTTGTACAATCAGTTTCATCTGGCTCCAAAACACACCCACTGCTGGTCAAAGTTGATCCCACCAGTAAAGCTGGTGGTCCCTCTGTGAAAACATATTTAAGAAAGTGTAAAAACCACTGTACAGCAGCTGTGAGAGTGAGGAGTGAGACATGAGAAGAAATGTGAAACAACCCTGCAGACACCAAGGTCAGTGAAGAAGGAGGGGAAGGAGGTGCTCCAAGTGCCACAGCCAGAGTTTCCCCTGCAGCCCGTTGAGCAGACCATGGTGAGGGAGGCTCTCCCCCTGCAGGCCATGGAGGAACAGATATCCACACTGCAGCCCGTGGGGGACCCCAAACTGGAGCAGGTGGATATGCCCTGAAGGAAGCTGCAGCCTGTGGAGCAGGTTTTCTGGCAGGAGCTGTGGCCTGTAGGGATCCCATGCTGGAGCAGTCCGTTCCTGAAGGACTGTGCCCTGTGGAAATAATCCCCGCCAGAGCAGTTCCTGAAGAACTTCAGCTCAAAGGAAGGACCCACACTGAAGCAGTTTTTGAAGGACTGTATTCTGTGGGAGGGACCCCATGTTGGAGCAGGGGAACAGCGCGGGGAGGAAGGAGCAGCAGAGATGAAGACTTATGGACTGACCACAACCTCTATTCCCCGTCCTCTTGTGCCACTTAGAGGGGGGAGGAGGTGGAAGAGTCAGGAACGAAGGAGCGAAGTTGAGCCTGGGAAGAAAAGGGTGTTAGGGTAAGGTGTATTTAGTTTTGTCTTTTTCCCACCATCCTACTCTATATTTAATTGGCAATAAATTAAATTAATCTTTTCCAACTAGAGTCTGTTTTGCCTTGGTGGTAATTGGTGAGCACTCTCCCTGTCCTTATCAACCCATGAGCATTTCCATCTTGTTTATCTTCATGACTTGCTGAGGAGTGGGAGTAGAGAGTGGTTTGGTGGGTGTCTGGCAGCCAGCCAAGGTTCACCCACTGCACATTTTTTGCTTGCAGAGTTGTAAGAAGTAGAAGCTGTCTCTGGTTGATGGATTCCTCTTGTATAGAAACACAGTTGTGTTTTCTATAGT
The DNA here is from genome assembly GCA_013398915.1 of Dromas ardeola. NCBI lineage: Eukaryota > Metazoa > Chordata > Aves > Charadriiformes > Dromadidae > Dromas > Dromas ardeola. The sequence continues at coordinate 130,208 of VYZM01013151.1, read as the reverse complement.
TTCAGTGTCTGCTGCTGTACCATTTGCAATGCCCTATGATATGATGACTCCAGAATCTACATATAGGGCTTCCCAACTCTAGTTTTCGGTAAGTCAGGGGACTGATTCTGAATGAAGTTCATATAACTGAGTGCACCCTAATGTGTTCAAAATGAAGTTGAAGGACACACAAAAGGAGTAACCTTCTAACATATTCTAGACAGAAATTTTTAGCACAGAACACGTTAAGTGGAAAATTATGAATGCTTTTATAGGTATGTCTGCTTTAATTACTCGCTCCTAGCAAATGATTTGTTCTTCTCTCCTTTACTGATCTGTTTATCAGCAAATTACAATATCTTCTTCCACTGATCTTCTAGATATTGAAGTGTAATATCGCAAAATCACCTAGAGCAAGCAAAACGAGCACAAGGTATGTGAAGCTTAGGAAAAAGAAGAAAGGAAAGAAGAATCAAAATACAATGGGGTGAGCTAAGAAGAAAAAGAACAAAGTACCTTAATGTGAAAAGGAAAGAGAGCAAGAATAAAGGGAAGAAAAATATTCTGAAGTTCTGTTATTCTGAAGAATAACAGTAGTTATTCACTTAATGAAACACTTAAATATACCTCTGGGTGTGCATGTAGGTATGTGTCTATGGGACTCCTAAAGCACCTCTCAGCTATTTATTTAGAGGAAAATATAGCAATATACTTCAGCCATCAACAAAGGTCCTAGCAAGATGCCACAAATGGATATTTTCTCTGCAGTTTGTGGCTTCTTAGTACCTCTGGTACATCAGATCTCACTTAAAATTAGGTGTTAAAATTAGTGAACTTTTAAAGGATCTCTTGCAGGGTTATTCAAACTGTACAGGAAAAAAAATAGTAGAAAGGGCAAAGAGGTAGGGAGATTTCTGCTGGGGAAGGGATTAGGGAAAGGCAAACATCGGTTGTGAACTTGACCAAGGAAAACCTTCATGCAGCTCCGAGTGCCAGAAGCAATGAGAAAGGATCTCAGTGAAATTTTAAAAGCTATTCACTCGTAGTAAAAGCATAGAGAAATATTAGCAAGAAATAGCAAAGCGCATATGCTATTTTGGAACAACCTGCCTTAAGAGATACATGGGGACCTTGTATGTGACGCAGTTTAGGATTGCTTCTTGGAATTGCATTCCAACTTTTTGGTGTAGGACATAACCTATGTCCTATGTGACGACTACAGCTTCCTACTGCTCTTTACTAATTCACACAGTGATCTCTTGCAACCCCATTGCGTCTTCCCATTGGCTTGGATTTTAAAACACAAAGATGAACACCTGTTCTGCCAGTATGAGCTGCTCATGTCCTCTGAGCTCATACTGAGTTTTAATCAGGTCTGACTTGGAAAATCATTCAGGCTGCATTTTTTTCTTCACATTTTATGCTCATTGAAAAGACTAAATACTTCCTCTCAGACTCAGAGAAGGAACTTGAAAATGCTGGACTGTCTTGCTGACAGCATTGCTAACCTGTAATTTTTTAATGTCTTTGTAAGTATCAATGTGAATATACAGGAGTAACTTCAACTGACCATGCTTTTTGAGTAAGAAGGAATAGCAGGTTTTCACATAAGGAGGTGCCAACCTGCTCCAGTGTCAGTAGTGATTTTCTTTCCATCTTTCACTGAGAATACTTATTAATGAAAACTGTGAATTAACGACTAATTGATCTGCCAGGCCTCTCTTCACAAAGCTCCTGCATGATCCCTTCATCTGGATGCAAAATGACATTTAAAGAACCTCTTTTCATTTTTTAGCATTTTTTCGACGTGTACAGATAAGATGAGTATTAGGATGTCCTAATAAATCACACAGGGAGAAAGGGGAGACAGTAGTTATTTACATCACCTAGACTCCTAAGTAGAAATACAACCCTTCCCCCCGTTTTAATTACTCTGCAAGTTCAGTCCCTGTCCCTCGTCTTCCTTGTCCCATTCCCATACCCTTCCACTTCAAAAAATTATGGCAAAATTTTATCCCCCTCAAAGTGAATGGGAACCTTTGAAAGTAACCAGTTTCCCTTACTGAAGCCACTAAATTGATATAATCATACACTGGACCCAAATCATCCCTGGTGTAACTCTACTGCCATTCACTGGGTCATGTATGCAAGGTGTGGTGTATTGCGTGTGTATGTCTATCATAGTGTGTAAACCACAGGTTTGTTTAGTTCATAACACATTACACTTTTAGCATGGATTGTTTATACACATAAGAGTATAAAACCTCAAAAAATCAAAATAAATTTCACCAGAGACATAGTTCACATGTGAAATTTTTTTTTGTGTGTGAATTTTTAAGTCAGTGTTACAGCTTGTTTTGTTTTAGAGCTTTTCAAGTAGGTGCTGCAAGAATTATTTTATAATGGAAATGCAAACATCTTACCCTCTTTTCCATGATAGTGCCCAAACTGATTGCATTCAAGATGGCTTTGCTCCTGCATTTTAGCATTGTGCAGAAATCGTGGATGCAGTCCTGGTCTGATTGAAGGCCATGGTTAACCATTGATTAGTTTTAGTGGTGTAAGGATTAAGTATCAAGGTTTCTTACTATATTGAAACTTCTGAAAACTATGTGTAAACAAAAAATAGTTTTGAATTGAGAGATCCCAACAGCTTAATGCTATTTTCGCTTGCATTCATGAAAAGCAAGTCATAAAATTAGACGGGGGACTGATGGAAAGAAAAATAAGGAAAGTTACGTTTGAGGGTAAATGCAATTAGTCTGAGCATTATAATTCGAGAAGAAAATAAATGATGCCATAATTAGATCCAGCCAAAACATTTCAGGAGAATGGTTTTTAAAACCACAAAGCATATTCATTTATTATCTTAATGCAGTTGATAAATAACTTCAGAAAAAATAAAAGCAAACAAGATTCAACAAAATAAACGTATTTCATTCCCTCTCCCAAAATAAGGAAAATGAGTTGTTTAGCTTTACCCTAAATGAAATTTTGAGATTTAACTTTCCCAATTAAAAAAAACAAGAACCAAACAACAAAGCATTCTATTTTAATTGATCAAAATGTTTAGGCTGAGCAAATGCCACCACAGGGAGGCAGACTGAAAAGAGATGTGAATTCTGTATAATGAACTGAAGACATATCCAGAGGTGGGGTGTGGTAATTTGTGGCATTCATGCTTTTTCTTCTTCCTAGCCATTGATGCCTCTGGGTTTACATTGGAAATAATGCAAGAAGAGTCCATCAATATGGGCAAGTATATGAAAAAAAAACCCCTCAGTTCAGGGCAAATGAGAGAATTTGGTGATTATTGTGGTGATGTAGCTTTTTTTATTAAAAATATTTCAGGGCATAATCAGACCTATGTAGATCAGAGGTCTTATGTTAAGATTAATATTAAATTGCATGGTTTCCAAAATACATTTTTTCAGAAACTTCGTTTCATGCAAGTTTAAAGTGTTATGGGAAATTTAAGTTCTTTGTCTATATGAAAGCTTGTAGTTTATACAAATGGTTCTGAAAGTCATGATTACACACTACTAGGATGTGAAGTACTGGCAATTTAGTCAGAAATGTTTTCTCTATCTAAAGCAAGTGAAGATAAATTCAGAAGATAAATCATGCTTCTATGGATCCTAGAATCATAAGAATGCAAATAAGAAAAGAAGTGGATGGCTAACAGATCTTTTAGTTTTTAGAAAAAGAAACACAACCTAAAAATGTAATTCAGTGCTGGACTCAAATTTATTACTGCTCTGATTCAGCTATAAAAAGCCCCACAACTTAATCACAATACCAGGTAACATAGTAATGCATTTATAATATACTGTGCTATCATCATGTTACCAAGTTATCTCGTTTGCTCAATACATGGTATGTGTCCTTCTTAATACCATGTATAGTGTTTCTGTTGCTGTATTTTTCAAAAGCCACTTGTTTATAACTCAAAAAGGATTTCATATTTATCTGCATTTCCTGGCAATGACCGTGTTGTGGTTTTTTGTTTGTTTTGTTTTGTTTACTGAGAACTGAGAGATTTACCCAAAAGCTATAATCTAAGCCCTTCCCTTGACCAGCTTGACTGATCTATCATTCTAGTCATAATACTCTGGCCTGTCAAGTAGATGTAGTCATTCCAATTGTCCCTTTAATACCTGATACAGAAAATTTGCTTAACCAGTGAAGACACTAGAAAATTTCAGGGACCTAAAAATGCTAAGTAAGTAACAAAAAGGCAAATGAAATTCAGTGTTAATAAATACAAAGTAATACATACTGAAGTTAAAAATTAAAGCTGCTTGTGCACTTTGCAGCATTCTAAGCTAAGAGTATTGCTTAAAGAAAGGGTGGGAAATAATTATAGGCAGTTCAGTGCACAGCTACAGTCAGCATGATATTGGGACGCATGTGAAGTAGGATGAAGAATAATAACAGAGATTATTATAATGCTTCTGTGAGTCAGTAATAGGGGTTCTTGTACAGTACTGTGTGCACGGTTGATCACCCCATCTCAGAGAGATATTAAAGAACTGTAAGGGAGTTCAGAGAAGGACAATAACAATTATAAGGAATCTGGAATAGTTCTCATGTAAGAAAATTGAGAGGGTTTTCCTTGGAAAGGAGATGGGTAAGTGGGGACATAATAAAAATACAGAAAATAGAGAATACTGTAGAAAGATTAAGAGGATTTTTTTCCTGCTGTTTTATAATACAAGAACAAAAGGGGCATTAATGAAAACATTTATTTTATTTACTTAGATTTAAAATAATAGATATGTCTATCCAAGACACCAGGCTTCCTTACATAATTACACAATAAATATCTTTACGTAAACCCTAAGCAGCATTAGGGTAACCTGTTCCACAAGAACTCAGACTCAGTCATCTACATGCTGTACAGAAACCATCTCAGAAGCATGTGTAATAAAGACAGTAAATTGAAAGCTGATATTTTTTCCTCACACTTAATGTAATTAAATGGTAGAGCTATAGTGCAACAGAAAGTGATGAGACCAAAAATTTAGCAAAACTAAAGAGAGGTTGCATGTTTATAATGATAATCATGATATACAGAGTCATTACAATTAATTATAAGAACTTTTTAAACCATATTATGTCGCGCATTTCAGAGTTTAAACTTATCTCTAATGATGTGAGACCAAGATGAAACCTGGTGTAGAATGTAGATAATTTTCAATCTGTAATGGTTTTATACTTTCCTGTGAAACATTTGCATTGGATGCTCTCAGAGATCATTAAGATTTGATGGACCTTAGTGTGATCTAGTATTTTGATTCTTGTGCTTCTATATTAGTAAATATGTTGGCATCTAGCTCTGGAAAAGCAAAATTTTTATGAAGCAAGATATTAAGAAGCACTGAGTATTAAGCTTGCATCATTAGAGAGCCAAATTGCTTCAAACAGGCATACCTGATGGTAAGGGATTTTAGCCAGATGCGCTGTCGACACATACATGGGACAATGACTCGGGTTGCTTGGACAGAGATTGTAGTTACAGAGCTCAAAGTGGTAATCGATGTGTTTTGTTGATAGTCTGGCTATCAAAAATGTTTTAGGCAGAACCACTTTTTACTAACATTCGAGTAAAAAGTAAACCGAATTTTATCTTTGCTCCTTATTTCGGTTGTTAGTTTTAAAGTACCTTGACAAGTGTATGCAGGAATATATAGGTCCAGACTGGTATCCATTATAAACAACTCCACTGTCAAAGAAGTGGGATGAATTTATGTGAGATGGTCTGAAGCCCCATCCGTGTGCATGCAATACTGTGCACGAGAAAGTCTTCTACTTGCTGAAAGAATGGGTGTGGACAAATTAGTGCTGGGTAAACTGGGGTGTGAAATAAGAATGCATTAAAGCTTGTGCACTAAGTGTCCATTTACCCCACAGTATATGCAAAGGGATACTTTGTTTTTATCAGGAATTGTCACAGATTCAGAAAATGTACTCAGCCAGATAATTCCACTGGAATAATTGACAGGTTGCAAGTTCAAAGCTCAGAATTTTTTCGATAACTTTTTTGCATGTCCATAGATTTAATTTGTGGACATTGGGGATAGACAATTAACATGTCTTGAAAACTAAAATATGGAAGATAGCACATATATTTGAGCTTTTTCAGCATATAGAGAAAATACTCCGGGCACAGTAGGGCTATTCATGACATCAAGAATATTTCAATTGCTGTGTTACACAGGCTAAAATGAACCAAAAAGAGAGATGCTGTTTTAAGGAAAACAGGATGCAATTTCATCAATATTTCTGAGAACCTTGAAACATGCAAAGCTGCGGATAAGAAACTCTTAGCCTCCCAGTTGGCAACTTATTGATTATAAGAGCTGTTCACTAATGAGCTAACTAGAAGAAGCCAAAGTCAAAAAAGCTTGCAGAACCAAATATGCTGACACTGTTTAACAATGAGCATGTTTTCACAGGAACACCTGAACTTTGCTGGTTGGGGGAAAATGGCTTTGCTTGATTTATTTTTTTAGCCCATTTTAATATATTATTTAGCTCTATAACAAGGATATTATTTAGGCAGAGTCTTTAATCAGACCCAATTATACTGTCTCAACAGAGCTCTGAGCAGTAACTGCATTTCAGAGAATTTGTGTGCTACATATGCAGGTGACTCTTATTTGCAAGGCAAGAGGAGTATGGGGCACGCTGCACAATTTGTAAGTAGTTGATTTCCATAGCAATATAGAGAAATTTGACTTGTGAGTTTTGAGGCCACTCATATATTCAGTTTTGCCCTATACTGACTGTCTTTGGTTATCTAGGAGACTCTGTCTCACCTTGACAGGTGTTTTTTCCTCCATTGCCATGCCTTTGTTGAGTCTCACATGGACTATGACTCCTTGAACAGAAAGCTTTGGAAAGCCAGTGAGCTTACAGTGCTCCTTAAACCTACCTATTTTGCGAAATAACTCTGTTCTCTCTGTGTAGATTTCCCACTGAACACTGACAAAAAGATACTTCAGTCTTGCATGTAGACAGATATATTCTAGGGTCTGTCCTGTAGCTCTGTTCTTTTGATTGTTCAAGCTGTGGCCAGGCTAGATTATACTGAAGGTTTCTTCTGACTAATATAGACATGTTTTCTTCTAATGGGAAATAGGGAGCAAGCAGCTGAGGCGTCTCTCTGCCTGGATGTGACCAGAGTGTGTGCCAGGACCAGGAGCTAGGAAATGCCACTGGGTGCTGCAGTTTAAGCACATCCCAGCCACCTGAAGGTCCAGCCTGAAGCTTGATGGAGGATGTTATGTTAGATAATTTCACTCTGCCACAATAAAACCTGAGCTTGTAACTATGGCATGATTTTCCTGTATGGATCACAAAAAGATCCATCACCTCCCAGCTGGGATGCAGCTGGACAGCAATGATAGAGCTGTGCAGCTGTGCAGGCTCTCTGCTGTCAAATGGCACAAAGTGCTCGCTGTACCGATTAACTTGTGTTTGCTCTAAGTGGACCATATATTTCTGTGGCCTTTCCTCCCCGAAATAAATAGATGGCAGTATGCTTATAATTATAGATTAAAAGTACTTTAAGAATCCCATTAAATGAAGCACTCATGTACATTGTCTCTTCTGACAAGAGAACACACGTTAATCAGGTCACTTAATGCACTGTGGTGAAGAGCATGATAAAGAAGTCGAAGCAGATTTTCCCTATGACTATCATAGAACAGGGTAATGGGCATAGCATTTATGTCCAAGGATTTTAGGTAGCAAAGATAAAATTCTTGAAGAACTGCGTTTTCAGTTTCTGTGGAAGAAATACAGCATTTTCTTTTCCTTCACACACATCAGTGTTGCATTCTATGATAAATACTACAATGGGAAGATAATTATTTTAAGGGGTTAGTTTTAAAGAGGCTTTTTTGTGGTAGAGGGAGGGGGATTTTTCATAGTCTTTTATAGGAGATCTAAGTTGTGCAACAAAAAGCTAGAAAAGCTTTGTTGTTGATTTCAGTGTGCTCATGAGCTGGGATTAATGTTCTTTGGTAACTCTTTTATGCTCGCTGATGTAGACAAACATGCAATAGTTCTAAATTTATGCAGCATGTACTGGAATCAAGCTCGCCTTTTCAGTTAAATGCCGTTATGAACAGGAGGCATTTTTTTATACCTAACGACTCCTAAAATGGCACACACTGATGGGTGAGACTAGAAATAACGAGACAAATAAAGAAGATACTTAGCTATAGTCTACCTATAGGAATAGTAAACATCAATTCTCTTCTTTGAGACCAAGCAGAGTTCACTTTTGTGAATTAGAGACAGGGGATTTGTTTTAATGGGTCTATGTGCGTAGATGCAGACATATGTAGATTTCTGTATGTGACACTGTGACCAGGCATTTTGACTATTTCTTTTGCTGAGGGAGTTCGCAAAATCTGCATTCAGAAGATTAAAAGGAACTGTTTACAGAAGGATATACAAACACTGGCAGAAACTGATATGCCACAAAGCTGTGGTGATAATGCTGTTTTAAAATGTGTACTAGTGGGGACACAGAGCTAATTTCCATAACTACTGCAGCATCTTATGCCTCTAACAGGAACTGTTGTGGAATACAAAGTGGAGGCTGCTTAATAAGTGTTTTGGTGACAAGAAGGCAATATTTTATATAAGATATGAAAAGGAAGCCTCTGGAAAGGTGCTTAAGGTACATCATTTCCTTGTCATTTTAGTAATTTGGATGATGAAAAGACCCAATCACCAGCTGAAAACCCAGCCTTGGACAAAGGTACTCCCTTTATAAATGACATAAGAACATAGAGAAACACATAACTATACAGAGTTTCTCAGATTGTGGTGTTTCTTTGTCATCGGGATTATTTTAAGAACAATATTCAAAATGTCTGTTTCATTTAATAAGACAGAGACAGAAATATATCTGTGCTAAGCTCTACCTTAGTCCTCAGCATGTAAAACAAGTTACCTAATTTTAAATCTGAAAGAACTGGTACTTCTCCTATTGAAATGTTTATTGCATTAGTAGCCGCCCTACCATTCTTGCTATGTAAGAAAGAGGGGCTGTGAAATTGATGTTACATCAAAACTAGCCAGGCAAGAATCTGTTAAACGCAGAAAGGAAAATGCAGAGGGAATAGATAGGGTGTAGCTACTTAACTTTGTGTAGCTGACTTACTCAAAATCCTATTCTGAGTCTTATTTGGAGTCAAGTATTACACACAATCAGCTACTTACGTAACCAGTACCTCTCCCTCTTGCTTCCCTTCTAAAAGGAGAAAATAAAGATTATAGTGCCAACTGGTTATGAGAGCTCCAGGGTCATATAACCTCTATTTTGCTGAGGAGAGTCTTGAGCTCACATCCTGTGTGACTGTCTTCACATGCCCGTTTGGCTGCCTTTTAAACCAGTTGTTAGCATGGCAAGGTGTGCTTCCTTCCTGCTTTGACAAACCAGGACTGGATGATCTTTCACATATACTCCAGACAGAGCTCTGAACAGGTTGTTGGTTTTCAGTGGGTGTCAGCATGTTTACGCTGCACCAATTAACTAAAAGAAATACTGCTGTCATTTGGTTGGGTGACAGATGAATTTCTTTAAAGATGTCATAAGTATCTTCATGTTGACCTGAGTGCGCTATTATACAAAAATTATGATTACAAAAAGAATTTGGAGGACTGAAATGGGAAGCAGATATATTTTCATTAAAATTTAAGTGTTTCAATTTCTGTAAACTGCATCCAACTATTAAAAAAAGATTATATCTTGCAGTGGCTTGAAAGAATAGAATAAAGGTGGAAATATTATTTCTTCATAACACAAGCAGCTGTGAAGTGCATTGTAGTTCAGTTATGTTTGCATTAGGACAGTACGTTGAAGAGAAGTGAGTTTTGAGAGTGATATGGTCTGTGCTGAGAGCTACTGTCTTTGCAGCATAAATTTCAGAGGGATTGCTTCAGATTAGCACTAGTCTGACCCAGTGGACTGAATGTCCATTTGTGCTCGGGGTATGTGAGTTGAGCTTCTGGAGTATTTCTTCCAGTTTCATCCAAAAGACATCCAGATTGTGTGCTTCAAGATTCCTCTGTGATTTGAGCCGAAGTGCCGTAAAGTAATGCCTTCAAAGCATGGGCCTGAATTAAAGCATTAATGTGGATGCATATTTTAAGCCCCTATTGCCCCCAATCAACAGAGTAACTCTATTCAGCCCAACATTAAAAAAAACACTTACATGTGATCAAAGCCTGTTTAGACACACCTCGGCTAGCTTCAATTGCTCTGATTCAGGTATCAAGGCAGAGAAACTTGCTTACAGAAGCACACCACGATCCTTTGCACTTAGCGAATCTGGCTCTACTGAAATCAGTATCACTGTAGCTTTAAAGCTGTTGGTACCCAGAGAAGTGTCAGAGTACTTATATGAACTGCAATGAAACCTCTACAGAGGTAAAATGGCTTCACAGGTATAAGAAGCAGAAGTATTTGATTTAACCCTGTAACATGAAAAATTACACGTGTGTTTCTGTACCTTTGTGAATTAGTTGTGCTAAAAGCAGAACTGGAGATAGCTTTTCTCTGAGACTATTGCTGGAACCAGCTGTAGAATAGAATTCGTACCTTGCACCACATGAAATTAAAACTCCTAGGGATCCTAGAAACTAGCTGTGAGATGAGCCCTCTAGGGAGCAAATAATCACCTCATTGACAGTACTGAGCTGCATTAATATGCACCAAAACTGATGCTAGCAGTTTCTGGAGAGCAAATTATGATATTTCTTTTTCTCACATCCTGCAGGAGTCTCTTCATTGACAAATAAAGTGGACCTTATTAAGCTAAGACATACCTCTTTGAACTAGACTTACTGTAGCATCCAGTCTGAAGATATTTCAATTTCCTCATAGGGAATATTTTTTTTTAATGTGCTTTTTTCCTATTATTGAGTAAAACTAAAATCACACACACTACTTTGGACAAATCTAAAAATCAATATTTCTTCTAGCCTGTCTGCATCCTAGGGGGCCAGACTGTAGGGATAGGCTGCTTAGCTTTAACTAGTTGGTAGGCTTTAAGTAAACGGCTTATCATAAGGATATATGTAGATACATATAAAAATAAGTTTCTTTTTGGTTACAGGGTTTTTTTTGTAAGGGTTTTGATCACCTTTGCTTTTCTTATAGGAGGAAACATTCATCTTCACTGGGAAACCATGGATTTTGCAGGTGTTCAACTCAACAAGGTGGCTGCTGTTTTTTTAGGGCATATTTTTAAAGACAACTTCAAGGCAAAATGCACAGAGGCAAGCTGTTCTATAGTGGTGTGGTTTGGTCCTCACATGGCCTGAGCTTTCATTTACTGATACATCCTTCCTATCAACCATTTTTACATCACTGGCTTTGCCTTGCCTTAGTGTTTTGCTTTGTTTCCATTGGCTCTTGACCTGACTTTATGCTGAGATGAAACCAAATGGAAAATCTGGCAGAAATGCATTGCTGTAAATGTTGACAAAGCACAAAGAACAAAGGGGGGGTTAGAGAAAGAAAGGCAAGTATCTAAATGGCTTAGGAAACTCTGTTATTTTGTTGTAAATTTGGGAGGGAGCAGACATAACTGGGAACAAAGCCATTTGTAGGCGGGAAAGTTGTAAATAAGCCAATATGAGGCTTTTCTCAAGTGCCTGTACACCAGTGTGCAGAGCTTGGTTAACAAGAAAGGCCAGGAAGTCCAGGCACTTCCGTAAGCCTGTGATAAAACCAGCATCACAGATTGGGTCCAATACCATGCACAACGTGGACATGGTCATGAGTGGTTACAGCCTATCTAGGAAAATTAGGAAAAGAAGGTCCCTGTTGCTGTTTTAGAGACCTCTTCCATGAAACTGGAAATGTGTTTGTCAAGACCTTCTCACGAGTGGTGTGTTGGGGATATTGTGCCGGGGGTATGCTACAGGCCACCTGACCAAGGGGAGATGACGATTTTAAAAGCAACTGGCAGGAGATTGCTGCTTGTACGTTCTCGTGTTTGTGTGGGATTTTAACCATCCAGACATCTTCTGGAAGGGCAGCAATGTGTAAGCAATCCAAGAAGCTACTACACTGCATATTGGCTACTTCCCAGTGCAAATACTGCGGGGATCAAACAGTATAATGGTGTACATGACCTGCTGTTCGCAGATGACTGAGTTCAGGGTCTGAAGGAAAGCTGGAAAGATATGCAGCAGAGTGAGGACTCTGGCCTTCAGGAAAGCAGATTTAAATCTGTTAAGCAATTTCTTTGCCCAAATTTCAATTTGTTAGGCAGAATTCCCTCTGGAAGCTACCATGAGGGGAAAACAGTACATAAGCAAAATGGTTGTTTTATAAAGAAAACTTACTGAGAGTTCAGAAATTAACTCTCTTCTGTTTGTGCAGGAAAATAAGAAATTTTGGCAGAAGAGTTGCTTGGCTAGGCAGGGTGCTTCTGGATGAACTGGAACACAAGAACACACAAGAAGTGGAAACTAGCCAACAAAGGAGGAATACAAACAGAATTGCATGAGCATTTGGAGCAAAATCAGAAAGACCAAAGCCCAGCTGCAGATAAAAGTACTGAGGAACATAAGGGGTAATGGGAGAATATGCTAGAATCAGTGGGATACTTAGGGAAAATGTGGGTCCATTGGTGAGTGTCGGAGAAACAGATGGTAAAGAAAAGGCTGAATGACTCCATGCCTTTTTTGCCTCTGTGTTCAGAAGTGAAATTTTCTGTACCAGCACAGCTGGGGGTGGGGAGGGACAACAGGGCATAGGGGAACAACAGGTTAGGGACTGCTTAGAGAAACTGGATGTATTCAAAACCTTGGACCAGATTAGCTTCGCCTAGGGTGCTGAAAGGGTTGACTGAGGTGAGGCAATTAGATTATGTTGCCGAATTTAGTTCTGGTAATGATTTTCTGGCTGTAATGGTGTTGCCAGGAGTGCTCAGATTGACATTTACGGCAAGGGACAAGGCTGATAATCCACACCAGAATAAATAGCCAATGACAAAATATTAAACAAGTTGTATAACTTAGGTGAGGGGTTTCCAGAAAAGAAATAAGTGCGTATTGCAGAATGCAAGAAATAAGTGCATCCTGAGAAGACAGATATACTAGCAGAAAAAAAGGTTTTGTTTGTTTGTGCCTAGTCCTTTAAATGTAAACGGTGTGCTTTGTGCTGAGTATTCTCATGAGGCCTGGAGCTGGATACTCTCTCATTAACTGTCTCTCCATGAACAAAGCATTAGGAATTTCTATCTTGGCTTTTCTGTAGACCAGCAAAAACACTTGCTGCCCTAACTAACTACTCATAGATTATTTTTTTTCTTTATAAGGGAAATAGAATTATTCTTTATAAGAGAAAGTAGAAACATTTTTCTTCCTGAAATCACCACTGAATCTTGGTCTAGTGATCTATCCAGTCAAGGCTTCATCCAAAAGTACTTTTGACTCCTGTCTCCATATTGGTGTCTTTGAGTTATGTTCGAAAATGTAGACTATAGTGCTAATGTACCCATCAACTTCAATGGTGCACGGTACATATCTTGTTCATTTTATGGATTATCCAATTCTGTCTGACATACATCTTGTCAGGAGTCCTGAAATACCTCCAACAGTGTGTTCATGAATTCGAAGTGAATGACCTGTGATAAGCTGTTTGGTTTGACCATGTCCCTATCCCCCTCTCATAGCTGTTGATCTAAGTTAGTGCTAGTTGATTTTGGCTGTGTAAACACTTGGGAATTTCTCATATTTGGACTAGAACAAGAGTATTTATGCATGAAGAAAAATATCTGCTATTCACTATTCATTGAATCAGTTGGAGAACATAAGAAACAGAACAAAGTGAGGCAGTTGAGCAGTCACATACTGCAGATAGGGTGAAACTGGATTTCCTTGATTGAAGAAGAGATTGTGTAATTCAAATTTTTAGAAACACTGTAAGAGTATTTGCCAAAAAGGCCACACTTGTTGGCTTTGTCTGTTAGCCTCTATTTGCTGGATGTTCGTTGGGGAGGAAAATTAATAAATTGTCATTGAAATTGCAGGCATGGTGCTATTTCCTTCTATCTCAATAATAAAGAATATATAAATTTGCTTTTAGGATTACAGAGCATGTTCCGTATCAGATAATGATTTTACTGTAGGTGAAACATGAGCGTCAAACTCCTTGAGCAAGTTTCTGAAGCAAACCTCTCTATTTTTCTAATTTTTCTAAATATTTCTCTTAAAGTGGATCCATGCCGATCTTGAACATGGTAAGACCTGTACTGTTTTTCCTGTTTTGTGCTGGGGGGAATGAAGGGAGAGACAACAAGAGGTTTATTAGAGAGTAGGGGGCAGAAGCAAAGTAACAAAGCAGAGAAAAGCCTTTGAATTAAAGTGTCAGTGTCTAAATATGCAAAGCACTCTTCAGGTGATGGGTGCCATTTTCCTCTCTACCCTTTTCTCCCTCTCACTTTTTTCCTTCACATTTCAGTTAATCCTTCATATTCCCATCTGTTCTTGCCGCTTCTCCTTCGCATCTTGCTATGTGCCTTCACTTGCTGCATGGAGTGCACTGTACAAAGAACAGTCTGTATTCTAGTTTATGATATCTGCTTTAGGACTTAGCACTCATTTTTCACCCAAACTCCCACAGGGCTCACCGATTAGATTGATGTCATATTAGACTCAAGGAAAGGTGTATCCGGGTCAAAAACACAGTTGGAGGAGTTTACATCTGTGTTACAGCCTAGTAGCTAGTGTTTCCCCTCTAAAGTTGGGATACACAGTCATATTGTCTCTCTTCTAAGACAGTTCCATGACCATCAGGGAATCCCCACTCATGGTTGTGTTGGTACTTCTGCTTTTGCAGCTGCTCAGTGAACCTAAGTAGGGAAGTGACCCATCTAGCAAGCAGCCCAGAATGTGTATATTTAAAAGTTCCTCTTCCTGATTCAAACTGCTGCACAAATCCATGCTCCAGTACATGAGAATACAGAAAAAGAGAATATGGGAATTGTAGCCCAGTGGTGTGGGAGACGGAAATTCAAGCTTAATTTTAACATCCAACCATGACCTCAGCCCTTCTGGACCTAGTCTGTCTCCGTTTGCTACATTTTAGCCTTATTATAAATCTGTGTCTGCCAGCAGCACTCTGAATATAATGCAGTATCAATTAAATATTTCTAATTAATCCGTACCGAAAAAATAGTTGTAACATTCCTAAAAACTGTGCAAGTCACTGATCCTATACAGATTAGTTGAGCATCTTGAAGAATTGTTGGCATCTGTGCAGATAGTTTGTGCAGCTTGCAGGACCTTTCAACTGTGTCATGAAATATGTGTAGGTCCTCTAATGTGCTGCTTTTGAGCGTAGTCAGTATTTCATATTGTGAACTGCTCAGCATGTTGATAGCTTTTAATTATAGTTTCTTTTATTAAATTTGTGACAAGTACAATTAATGGCTTACTGATTCTTGGCATAGAGGATACGTTATGCTTTTAGAATTCCTTTTTTTCTTTTCTTACCTTCCTAGAGGACCAACGTCATAGCTTCTTACTGGTGCAAAATCCTTCCTCAGCTTTACCCATCATAAATAGAGCATTAGGTAGGTAATCTGTACTAGGGTCAGGCAACAGATTTATTAACTTGCACATACCTGACCGAGAAAAATGACTGTAGAAATATGATCGCTTAGCTTATTTATTTTGTGGCACTAATGGTATGTTTTAACTTCAAGTATCAAGGACAGCATCAGCATGTGGAGTAGACTTTTTCGTGCCTTTTACTCCTTTTGTGACATTGCTTCTTTTTTATAGTAAGGTAATCTTGTTTTTTTAGACAAAGCATGAATGAAGTCACAGCATCTTAATTGTCTGGGATGGAAATTAAATAGAAGGATCCCGCTGATCACATACATATCTAGCTAGACAATTACGGTTTTGTACAGATATGCCTCAGTTTAGTGTCTAAGTTTTTACAGCACATCATGTAAGATAGATAGGTTTTTCTGTACGACTAACAACAGGCAGAGACCTCTATGAAGGTGAAAAAGGGACACAATATTGAGGAGGAATATTGAAGAATCAAACAAATAGCTAAACAGATGAGGGAGTGAATGAATGACTGGGGAAAAAAAGATGGGCAAAAAGTGAGAAAGAAGAAACAAAGGAGACAACAGACAATGAAAGGAAAATCACTTCAGGAACACAGCCACGGCTTCTGAGTTGAAAATTCAACAGGAAAAAAAAGAAAATAAATGGAAAGGAAAAGAGCGTGAAAAGAGAACAGGGGAGATGCTTTTTTTTTTCTCAGCTGGCTGGTGTTCCCTAGAATATGTTATTATCCTCTGTATTGGCTTGACTGATTTGGCCCATTTTGTTTATTGTTTCCTCTTCCCCGTGTAATGACTCCTAAGTGAGCAGAACCTGTTGAAATGGAGGTGATGAGCAACTGTGAGAGACGACGACTGCCACGGATCCCGCGTGTACCACACCCACAGAGTGCTGAAAGGGAGACTGAACACCTCTGAAGTAACCAGTCACTTGGCATTGGTATACAGTTGTATATCAAAGATTTTAGCCCTAGCAAGATTCAGCATAAGTGGCCTGCAGCTGGCCCCGGCCATAGGGTCACTGTCTTCCTCCTTCTCATTCAGTTCAGCAGCAACCGTGGTGTGCGGCGTCCCATGTCTGAGCTGTTGTCCTCGGTATCATGCCAGTTAGATGACGCCAGTTCTGGGTGTTACGATGATGCAGCGTGAAACAGAGAGGCTGGGGGTGTTTTGAAGAATAGCACACAGATGGGATGCTGCAGAGAACTGGCATACAGGCTGGTATAAAGAGTTAAACGTGTGTAGGACTGCCAGGCGATGAGAGAGACATTGAAACACTACGCTTCCTGTGAAAGAAAAGCCACATAAGCAATGTTTCATGTAAGTGCTGCTGAACTCAGCAAACAGGTGTTCTATGTATCACTTACCATGCTTCCAGATCTTTAATTCACGGATGGTTTCTGTACTCTCTTGACCTGTTGTAATGATGACCGCTTCACCTATCCAAGTGGCTGATGTGCACCATGGGGAGAAAAGCCAAGGGGCACAAGTCCCAGGCTAGCTGCTCAGTGCAGGGCTCTTAAGTATTCGGAATGTTTTGGCTGCTGCAGCAAATTTACAATTGTGTTTCTAATTGTCTCATTACAGTGGAGATGTGCATTGTGTCAAAAGATGAAAGTATTAATAGAGTATCCTGCACTGTAAGTAGTTCCTTTTTGCAAAGGACAAAGTTACGAACTGATAAACTGAAGGTTAGGATTAAATCAGTCATTTCGAAAGAGATAACTTCAGAGAAATACAACTTCTTCACTAATTCTCTCTTGCTGATCCTACTCCAACTTGTAATGAAAGGATTAGATGACAAGTGTCACTAGCATTATTTCTGATGTTAAGAGATTGCTAATAGCATGATAGAAGTCTGGGCTGTGAATATCACATGAGGAAGGTTATCTATAGCATAGATTGAATGGGGAACCTGCTTTTTTGTATACTGACAACATAATTACAAATGCTTCTTGCTCCTTTTACATGTCAGCTCTTTGCTTCTGCTGCTAGTTTATTAGGTAGTGTAGTGTGCTACACAAATCTGTCGTGGTCCTGTTTGACCTAAAAAAGTCTGAGACTGGATGTTCCAAAGTCATGTAAAATTGGTGTGTTTTCTCCCCAGCGGATGTTGCCAGGCTTTGGGTGAAGATCAAAAAAATAAATAAATTAGGGATTAAATTTTCTTAAATGAGATAGCAAAAATTAATTTGAAATAACAGTGCAGCAGTGGGTAGCAGGATACTTATTTTTGACTTCAGCCTCTACCATGAGAATTCTTCTTGCCTCAGTTTGTCCAGTTCTGTTTGACAAGTGCCTCACAGAGGAGTTGTGTAGCTAGTGCAATTTAATGGTTGGGAAGATTGTCAGAGAACCCTGATGAAAGACGCGGTACAACTCTAAAGTATTATTATTATATTTTTCCTCACAGCTTTATGAATATTATTTTAAAAGTTTTGTTTGTTCTGTTTGTCAGAACTAAGAAATCATTCACAACTGGTAACAGCTTTTACGTGAAGTCTTGCTAGCTTGCTATTTTGTTTAAAAAATAAATTTTGGCTTTTTTTCTAGTTTTATTATTCATTTAATATGATCCATTTTAGTCTCTGCACTTGAGTTTCCTGCATGATTAATTCTATAATATTAAAAATGTGATGAAATGCAAACTTTATAAAATTGACGGATAATTATGTTTCTTATGTTAGTCAGCGAAATGAATGATGAAAAAAACCACCGTGGCCTGATCAAAACCATTAAATAAATTAAAATGAGGCCTTCAGAATCAGGTTAGAAGAATTATATTGAAAATAATTGTTATCTTGCTTTATAAGCTTTCTGATGTGTCCTATCTCTTGCAGGGCTTTTCTCTTGGAGAATGTTAAGCATATATTTGTAGTTAATTTGCTGATACTATGCGCATGAGTTATTACTTTTTCTTAACTTCAAATTGTGCAGTTCATTCTTTTCATTCCTAAAAGGATAAAGGCTGGGATTTTCCAAAGGAGCTTAGAGAATTTAGGGCTAAATTTTAAAAGGTGCCTGAAGATTCAGATAGATGCCAAAGGGGATTTTTCAGAAGCATTCAGCTTTGTATTAGAAGAAACAGAGGTGGGTATTGAAATTCTTGAAAATCATACTGGGTTTGTATCAGTAGTCTTTAAATTCCTACAGGTATTAAAATTGTCTTCTGTGGCTACGTCTATTTTAGTAAGTAGTGCAACACAGTAGGAGCAGATTTTAGAGCAAAACGTTGCTGAGAAGCTGACATTCACGTTATTTAGTTTTGGGGAGTTTGTCTTCAGATTTGCTCTGGTCCTGTCCGATAGACTAAATTCAAATTAGCAGCTGGAGCCCATTAGATATGTCACAGGATCCTAGAAGTATTGTTTGGAAAGAATGCCTGGAAGTCCTGTAGTCCACTCTTCATCTCAGTGAAGGACTGTTGTCAGCAGGTTCAGCAAATAGGGGTTTTTAGCCAAATATCCAAACCTGCTAGGAATGGAAGCTCCACAGCCTCTCTAGGGAGAGAATGCTGCACTCCTTTCCTGCTAAAAAGTGCTTTAGAAGTCCAGTCTGAGCCTTCCAAACTGCAGCTTCTGGCTGTGGCATCTTTTGTTATTGTTTACCTCTACCAAGAAAACTTGGGCTCTGTGTCTTGTTTCTTGCCCAGGCTGTGAGCATTGGTATGGAAGCACATGAGGCAGTAATGTGCCTTTGCAGCCTTCTCCCACGCAGAATTTCTCCATATACAGCGCTTCCTAACTTACCGCTGGATGTAGACCCCCCAGTTCAAAGCTCTCCTCATTAGGTCACCATGTCTGTCTCCTAGTGCACTCTGAAGAAAGAAAAAAAAGCCTGCTGGTGGCTCAGGTATGCATCCATCTGTTCTGCCATAAATGTCTATTCCTCTCTGAATTTTTCCGCTTGACCAGAAGAATGGAAGAGAGCATGACTTTGACTTCCATTCTCATTTCCTTTGCACCAATATGCCTAGCAGCAAGGGGCTGTAGTCTACTCCTGATGAGCCACCAGGAGATTTCCTATTCAGTAGGGATGACTTGTGTTGTCTGTGAGTTCCTGACACTTTGATTGCCCTGAAGCAATACAGATTAAGCCTGCTAGAAATCTTATTGACAGAAAATTCTGGTTGGAAAATGTTAATTGAAAAAACAAATGAAAAAACGCAAAATGAATGTGCTATGTGGATGTTATTAAAGTGCCATATATTCTTGGGCATAGCTTTTGCCTTGATCCTCTTGTAGTCAGGAGCAGAGAATTCAGTGGATGTGTCTAAATTGCCTGCACAATTCCGGTCCCTTGATTGTCCATCAAAACCACGCTCTGCCTTTATTACCTAGCATCTTTCAAAAGCATTCCCTCTTCAGTCAGTCTAGACAGACCCCTGTAAGGTCTCTTACAATCTTCTATGGGAACAGGCTGGAAGCTCAAGTCAGTTTCCAACCTCACTCCTCATATTTTGACTATTGGTATAGAGCTGTAAAGAAAAGTATAAAATACAGTTGTTATCGGTAATCTGGAGACCCAGGTGCTATTCCCAGACTGATACTCATTTATTATGACATTAGTCCAGACACACCACTCCACTCTACCCCTATACCATGTAGGAGAAATAAAACCATTCGTTACACTGTCCATATGGGGATGTTATAGCTGTTTCATACTGTTATAGATACCTTAACTGTCATTTTTTCATGCAAAGTATAACAAGTCAATTAGGATCACCTTAAATTCCTACTTTATTGTGGATATCAGATTCTGGGTACTTAATCCAGTTATGGTGGACTATGGTAAGATCTAATTTTCCAGGCTGTCAGGTAACTCCTTGGGTACATCGCTCTACCATATACTACTATGAAGTAAAAGTTGCCATTTCCATGGGTTAGTTGCCTTTTTGCAAGTTTCTCCCTGAGTTCGGCCCACAAAATCTTGTTTGAGTGTTCATTGCCTCAAAGAAATATATCAGGGTAGGAAAAAGTGCCTTCTCCTTCTGGAAGCTTTGCTGTTTTTTCCCCATCAAGCTTTACTTTTGTTTTTATATGGTTTTGTCCTTAATTAGGCTCTTAATTACTTTCCCTGAAACCACAGTCTCATTGCTTTGTAATTCCCCTGATCTCCTGTGACTTCTTATTTTAAATATAGATGGTGTTTTATGTGAACAGATTGTTATCCTCAAAAATAATTGCTGTTGTAAAGCCTGCATTTTGCATCCTTGTCTATATCAACACTGCTTCAAACTTTATTTCATTCAAAGTTTTCAAGCCAATCCAGGTCCTGTACCCTGGAGAATCTCGAACATATTGACTGTTTTTCTGTTTTTGTGCTATATTCTTCAAAGTTGTTCTGTGCTTATTGGAAAAAAAATTGAAGAAGATACTTCTTTTGTTATCACTGCTCCATCTATGGTCAGCACTGGTGTAAAGGAAACAATAAGCTGTGAATAAGCTGTGAAAGGAGTTCCATAAAGAAAGTGAGGAGAAATAGGCAGGTTGGGTCAGCAACATCAACCAGCATGGGGAAGGCAGAGCCTCTGGTATGTCTTCTCACAAGGCGGTAGCATCTCCAAGGGTATGTGGCAGGAGAGTGTCCGCTGCTTTAACGGTATCTGGTCAAGGACCTTGACAATGCAGCAAGGCATAATCAGAAAATGAGGAAGACATAAACAAGGACATAGAGGGACACAAACCTGACTGACAAATGATAAGGGAGGCAGCGATGGGAACAAAAGCTGGTCAATCACACTAATTGATGAGGGCCTGTGAGAATGTTTATTCCAGTAAGGTTATCTGGGGACCTGACCAGGGACCTTGTCAATTGGGAATCCAAGGGAAAAGGGGGAAGCTAAAAACCAAAATATACCAAGACACAGACCTGAACAAAGCAAACATGGAGACAATGACAAGAAACAAACTTCACCACACACACTAATTGATGGGCTATCAAGAATCGCAGGTGCCACTTCCAGGAAGATCAACCTGGACTTTGCAACTGTAAGCCAGGGGGACCCCGGACCAGGAGGTGTGCAGGAATGGATAGAGCTGTACTAACCTGTCGGGGATGGGCAGGCGAAGGGGAGAGGGAGGAGCAAAGAGGTGGATAGACAGAAAAGGGTATAAAGAGACTGGTCACTTGTAAAATGGGACTGATCAGTATGCTTCTCTGATGAAGCTTGTTCCCTGCAGTCTGTCCTATCTTCTTAAGTCTTCTTATTAATTCTTTTCTTAACTGTCTCTCTGTGTATCCTCACTCTCTGTCCTGTGTGTACGTGTGTTGCAAGGACTAAGTGCCAGTTACTGGTGAGACGTGTATGTTTGTCAGTGGGTTTTGTGCTAGCTACTGAAGTCACACCAGGGGTGTGTGTGCCTGTGCTGTCAGCTAGTGGAGCCAGTGGGGTCTCTGTGTCACCCACTGGAGTGAGTGGGGGTCTTTAACTTCCAGGCACTAGGTCAGGAACAGTGTGTGTTCCCAGCTACTGGGGGGGCTGGTGTGAGTGAGGCAAGTGAGAGGCTCAGCACTGGTGGCTGGAGTGGGACTGTGGGTCACAGCCCGTGTGCCTAGTGCAGCTGCTGGGGGGCTGTCTGTACTTTCCCCAAAGCGGGTGTGTGTGTATGTGTATTTGTTAGCAACCCTCAAGCTGGTCCAGAGAGTGAGGAGGGGGGCCTCCATTCTGGGCTGGGGTATTGGGTGGCCAGGGGGTCTGTGCTGGTACGGCCTGGGGACTTATGAATGGGGAGCGCATGAGGGATGAGTGTGTGTGTGTTTGCTAGTGAGCATCAAGCTGGAGTAGCTGGTGAGTAGGGGACCTGTGAGGTGGGTACGGGGACTCGGGGTGCTGGACGGCTAGAGGTGCTGTGCTGGTACTCAAGGGATCGGCAAAAGTGCATGTGCTTGTGAATTTAGAGGGTCTTGTGTGCGTGCCTGCACTAGTGACCTCCTCTCTCTATCAGCCGGAGAGGAGGAGGGCCACTTGGCTGTCAGAGCTTGTGTTTTATGAGTCCTGTATGTAGGTGCTGTTGAAGGCAGTGCCTTATCTGCGGCAGTCTGTGTGACCAGCTGCGTCAGTGTCCCGTGTGTCTGTGTTTGTGCCTGTGTGTGTCACTGGGATATGTCTGTAGCTTTGCTACTGGTTGAATGTGCAACCGGGAAAGCAGCAGCCATGTCCCTCAGCCTGGACAGAGAACCTGGGTCCCCAGGCACCAGGCTGGGCTCCAGTGGCCGGGCAGGAGGGTCCTGGGCTGGAGCTGCTGGGGGAGGTGGCAGCACATCCAGCATCACATCTAGCATCACTTAACAGAATCAAACTCTTAGATACTGCATCATCCCTTATAAATCCCTTTTAGAGTGTTGTGGGATAAGTACAAGTAATAGAATGGCTTCCCATAGGAATAGGCATCTTGAGCCTTCTGCCTCTCCTTTCATTAAGTTACAGTATACCTGTTGATCTACGTTGGGCAAAAGCCCAATAAACGACAGTTACTATTGATCAGAAGATGCGTGTTAACAGCCTGGCTCCACTGCCTGCTCCCTTATGCACTCTGAAGTGCCCAAGGCAGTGTTGCGATTTGTCCTTCCAAGTGGGAGCACAGGGTAGAGGCTTTGGCAGGCACGGAGTGTAGCACTAGGTTGGTGCAATGTGGTAAAAAATGTGGAGAAGAAGATACAGGAACGTGGTCTAGGGAGGTGAGAAGGGAGGAATATAGTTTTTTATGATGTAGAGTGGGTAACTGGAGGATGTAAAGGATAACTGGAGGATGTAAAGGATAATGCATCTAGATGACAGTCTTCAGTGAGAGGATGAGGGAGCTGGGAACAATCAGCTGAGTATGGAAGCTACTCTCGGGATCAAAGTCTGACAATTGCCTAAAATAGCTCCAAAGAAAAGGCACGTCTAAAGCCATTGTGTACGTGTTCTTAGGACACTTTTTAGATGCTTGTCAAATCTTACCCTTATGAACAAATAGTTTTCAGCACATCATTGCAAATTTTTAATGCACATAGTTTCCAGATAGAATGTTAAAATGTGAGGTCTGGAGATTCAAAAGCAAAGTAGCGATCCTCTCTCTTATCCTGATGGCTGGAAACTGATCTGTTACTGGGACTATGAAAAAATGCAGTATCATGTGAGTGTGTAGCTGGGTTCTCTGCCTGTGCAAATTATCCACCAATTTCAATGATGTTTTGGCAGCTGATGCCTGGTGATGATCAAGAGACAACTCTTTTTATGTGTTGGTATGAACTAATGGATCATTTCTGTGGTCTGAGTGAAGGTAGGCTTATAGTTCTCTGGTTTTTATAGTCTCTGATTTTTTGCTCTGCATTTCCCTTTTGAATGATCACGTATTTAATGTGTGAACTTGTTACAGTTGGTTTCTTTAAGAACAAAGAATGCAAATGTGATCAAAGAGATTATAGATCATTCCAGCTATCAATATGATACAAAATAAATTATTTTGAACAATTTACTCAGTGATGCATTGGAAATTACTATGCAATGGCATCTGGTTCAGGAAACTTAAGGTAAAAAAATCTGAATGCAGTTGAGTGTTGAAGAAAGTGCCAGAAGCTCTCCTGTTTTATTTCAGCTTCCTATAATTTTGTACAATAACATGTCTAATCTTCTTATAAATATCTTTAGTGCACACAAATCCCCTATATTTCCTGGTAACTGAAATAAGGCTAGAATTTTTTTCTAAATCCTGTTGCAGACCATGACACTGATTTTATTGGGGGTATTTTTTTAAGATTGCTTTTGTGAATTATTGGGCTATAAGGCAGAAATATAGCACAATACATGTTCTCCTATTTATGGATTCTACAGATATGACACTATATGCGTTACCTTGTTCAAATATTCCTATTGTAACAGGAAAAAGTAATCCAAAATGCTAGATATACATTAGAAATTGCCCTGGCAGTCATAGCTGATTTCTTAGTGTTCATTGTTTCTTTATCAGATGAACAATTTTTCCAGGTTTTAAATCCCCTAGATGGCACTACAGAATATGGCATTTAAAGGTTTTATACAATGCTGTTAAATAGACAAAGTTAAATAATTTTTCTCTTGGAAAACAAACATTAATGAGTTGTTTAACAAAATGAAATAAAAGGCAAAGATTTTGTTTAATACATGCAAGATAAGCTACATGCTTGGTATTTTGGCATGTCCTTATGTACAAAAAGTGGAATGGTATGCCAGACGTGTGCCAGATCACATACAACTCTTTCTGTTAGTGTGGTCCAGATGGTAGCTGTCAGTTTCAAATCCAGACTTGGGCCTCCAGGTCTGAATTGGAAAATAAGTGTGTTCAATCCAAAGGGATTAAAAACCAGGAAAGAAAACAAGCGCTGTTGTTTTGTACTAGAAACATACTTGGCAATCGAAAGTACTAGAAATGTATATTGCAAGGAGTTGTTGTTTCAGCCCAGGTAAGAGGTTTTAACATTTTAATTGGCATTTAAATTTCATGCTTTAGTGGCAGGTACTTCACATGCTGGACCTCATGGGAATCCTGATAGTTTGTATTACCCCTGAGCATTTCTTTCGCAGTTGGTATGTCATTGTCTGCAGATCACTGCAGTAAATACTGTACTGTACTGCTGAAAAGAGAGAAAAACATTGCCATCTGCAACTACAGCTTGCAAATTACAGCTTGCAATCGTCTGCTATTAAATAAAGACACTTCAACAATATTTTGGGTTTTAAATTAGCAATTTACATCACAAGACACTGAAAATACTAGTCTTTTAATACTGCAATTTTCTTTCCTTTTAACCAGGCATCAATATGTATTGAATAAAAAAAAGAAGAAAGTAACACAAACCAATGTTTACTTAAACAATAGCCACCAACAGCAAGAGACACACAGATGGAAATCCAATAGCTTCTATCTCAGTGGGAGGTTTCATTTGAGGACCTTGATGGGGATGTGATTGGACTGCAGCACTCTAATTTACGTCATGGAGAATCTATTATGATGCCTTTTTTACTGCACTGCTGTGCCAAACTAGGTCTCCTATGAGAAACTGGTCTCAAGCAGGGAGCAGGACGTAAAGACTTCAGTTTGAAGGAGAGGAAAAAGCAGCAGAGTTTCAGGTACTGAAAATACAGTCTAACTTGAAACAGTCTGCTGTCCTGTGGACACAAGTAATGGCAAACCTTTGTTTTTTTTGAAGAGCCTGGTAAAGGGGACAGCAGAGAAGCTATAGGGCATATTTGATGTGCAGTGCATATTGCCCTATAGGTAAAGGAAGGAACAGAATTGCATAATGTCTTGACAGTAAATGGCCCAAATGTCCTTTCTTTAGTGTCACTACTTCATTTCCAGTGATAGAATGAAAGAGTGGAGAGAAGTTGTCCATTATAATAAGTGCAGAGCTCATTCTTTCACCCAGGGAATCCTAGTGTCAGCAAAACGTATGGAGAAATCCTTGACAGAAAAAGCCCTAGATATAATGGAAAGTGCCAGCAAAGAATTGTATGATGCAAGCATAATTTTCGGTTAAATTCTACCAGATGGTCCGCAAAGGCCTATAAAAGTGCTTTCCCGTTATAAATCTTACAGAATTTTTCCTCCCAGGGCTAATCTTGTAATCGCTAATCAGCTAAAGCTCCATGTGCTTCCTTTACCTTTGAGTACACACAAAGGTGTTTTATTTCTAGTCTGCCTGGCCTTTTGGGGAAAGCAAATTCTTTATTATTGATCAGAAGGTAAATCTATTAATGGAGGTAGCATAGCATTCCTTGTGAAGTGCAGCCAGAGCCAGCTTGGGCATCTGGTAACACACTGATTGTGCTAGGAGGTCCTTTACTTTCATGCACTTCTGTGATATTCCTAAACTGCATATTCATTTCCTTCCTAGTCAGCTTTCACAATATAAATCTGTACAGTCTTTTGGCTAGGAGCTAGGAATCCTGGGTTCTCCTTCAGAACAATCCCTAACTTTTATTCTGACATCAACTGGGGTCCTGGTCTCTCAGTTCCCCTGACTTGCTGGCAGCGGTGGGAGTGCCCAGGGTACCCAAATACAGGTGAGAGTGTGAACAGAGGGCTGGTGGTGCATATGCACATCTCCCAGTTGGGTAGACATGCTGCTTCTATTTCTTTTGTTTCTTTTTTTCCCTTCTTTTTTTTTTTTCTATGTGTCTTAATAATCTCATCCTAGATACCCTAGGATCCTGAAATCCATTTTAAGACTCTGCTATAGCCAGCGGCATACTGTTTGAACCCTCTGTAGTACTCTCTACGTGATGTCACCAGCAGTAGTAGTGAAATCTCTAGTAGAAACTTAGTAGCAGCCACTTACAGACTTACTGTAGTCTTAGATTCTTACAGTGATTTACTAGCAAAAAGCACTAATGCAATTACTAACTTACTTTTCTAGACTTTTTAGTCTGATTAGTCATCTCCCTGATATTATTTATCACTCTATATTATTATTTCACTTAAGAACTGATGTCATACATCCTGTTGAACTATCAAATTGGTTTGAATTTAATCTTGTGAGTCCTGTTCAGATGGTTTCTGTACCTAACTCAACTGTTTTTGCTGCTCCAGAAACAGCATGCCAGAGAACACTGTTCTTGGCCTTTTATTAGGTGTTATTTATAGTGCCTTTGGTGATAAGGATCAGTGGATAATGGATGGATTTTCATTTCTATGCTGATTATGGACACTTTTATTTCATGTTTTTTTTTTTTTTTAACTGACCATATATCCTATCACTAAAGTGTATCACTGAACTCACTCTAATTTCCGATGACAAAATGCACACAAATTCCTGTAACGTATGTGTGTCTTTAAATGATTGGAAAATACCATTAAACTATTGCTAATGTTTGGAACAAAAATACAACTGCTTATACCTTTGTTAACGAATGCTTAGACTCCTCTGAACCACTATTTCTGTGTGAAGACTATGCATAAATTGCTTAAACTGTGGAATAGCTATAATTTTTATACGTGCTTGTTAGGGGGCTGTGCTTAGTGCTGATGACTTCATATAGTTCTCAGCTTGAGTTAAATATATCCTTTTCTCTTTCAAGTCCTGGCCATTCTTTCCTGTTCTATTAGTAATACGAAAATTATCTGCGGACTGCTGAGAAAAAGGGAATAAAATGTGAATGTTTACATATGCACACATATAATACTTACTACACAGCTTTTGATATGAATCCCTTGGGCTGGCTGGAGGCCAGTTTATTTCTTAACCTATCATAGAACAGCTGGAGGCCATGTGTAACTGCAGACTTGCCAAATCCAACATTTTTGGCTCATGGGAGTCTGGATCAGAGAGAATGTGTCAGTCCAAGACTACCTCATAGAGAAGCATAATTTAGACATGGTTCCTGCAATCCTGTCAAAGACAGTCTGCATTATCACAGGCTGAAGGCTGTAGTTCCCATTGATCTGGAGAAAATCTTGATTAAAAGTATTATCTTAAAGATGAACTTAGTTTGATAGAATTTTCCCAGATCTCCAGTTCTGGTTCAGAGGATGAGGGGGAGAAAAAAAAAAAAAAGACTTTTTAAGAGATTAAAAATACAGGCATACTGTATTCTGGAAAAGGGCAGATTTTCATTTTTAGATCTATGATGGAGTAAAGATTATGCTGATGCTAAACTTAAAACTAGTGGGCAGAAGACTGGATGTTCTCATCCCTGGTGACTCAGAAGCAGAGCAGGACATGATTCTTCTTTAAAACTTCTTATGTTTTTAATTAGTTTGAATGTCTCTATACAGGCAGTAGCAAGATGAAGTAATGTCTTTCTCCTCTTGGCGTCTGCTGTGTGGAGTCTATTCCATGCAAACTTTCAGAATGTGACCTTTTTAAGTGTATGCTACAGTTTAGAATGTAGTAGAAAAGGTAATTTTTTGAACAGTTTTTGAAAGGCATTGCTTTGGGAGTTCAGATTCTTGGCAAACTCCAGTGCATAGATACCAGTGTTATAGACACTTCAGAAATAATAATAATACATCTAGATTACACAGATATTGGCCCAAAGGACTGAGTGTTATTGCCAAACTCTAAAGCGAGAACAGGGCTGTACAGATTCCCCATGCAGCTTGTGTTTAATTTTACAGGAGACATTGTTTTAATTTTTCTAATGATCCCCAATATAGAAATTATATTCTAATCAGTGCAGGAGTCCAAGAAATTTTGTGTACATGCCAGCAAAAGGATCTTGCAAATATGAAATAGTTTTACTCAGTAGTATAAATATCTAGTGGAACTTGACTAGAAGATAATGTTCAAAGGTGTATGCTAAATTTTTACTACGGATTTTTACTAGTAATAACATCTAAGAAACAGGCAGTAGTCCCAACGACGTTTCTGTGCTTGAAGATAATATTCTCATGTAAACTTCTGTTTTCACCTGTACTCTTCCTCAGAGTTAGGCAGTTGGCTCCCTGGCTAACATTCACAGGTCTGCAACAGGCTCCTACTTTTTCCATGATGCTACATACTGCGGGTTAAAATTCATCTAAGTGCAGGAACATTTGCAATTTTGGAGCACTCTCCAAGGTCCATTTAGCCACAGCTGCAAGGTTGGCAAGACTTCTGCAGCTTCAGGAGTTCCAGCCTCTTCTTGAGCACAGGTAAGTCACCCAGAGTGACCAGAGCTTGTTGTTTTCCCCTTTGAAACAGTGCTCCTCTTTTCTTAATATACCAGCTTATGCAGTGGAGTACGTGATCACTTGGGGAGTAGGTCCAAATCCATGGATCGCCTCACTCTCGGTCAGCAAACCCTGTACTTCCCACCTTTTGCTGCAGACTACCTGGTGCGAAGGAGTTTATCCTGCTGAACCTGGTCTACTGTGTGAAGGGAAAAAAAAAAGATATATCTATGATAGGAAATATTGGGGGGAAAAAACCTTGAATCTATCACCTCAAACTGAGAAAATCCATCTGGGATGAGGTAGGCTTGAGATATTGTCCCTGACTGCAGATATGTTTATGTCTTTTAAACTGAATGGTTGTTGAATGAGAAACAGAAGAAGTATCACTGTCATCTTCATCACAGTTTGAGTATGTACCTTCCTCTCCTTTTGACATACTTCCAAAATGACCTCAGAAGGGGAAATGCAGTCCTGAGCTGTCAGCCTTGCTCTGTGGAGGAATGACAGTGTTTTGACCATTCTCTGCAAGGCCGTCTAGAGCTTCCTTCCATCCCAGGAACTTGCTGTCCCCTTGCCCCTAGAGGACCACACCTCTGGGCTACCCATCTCAGTCTCTGTGGCCCAAGTTAGCAGTCACCTCTTGTCATGGCTGCCACTGAGTTCCTCAAAGTGACTGCTTCACAGACCCCCCTTTTCTAGATGCCTTCTGCTCCTCTGGTTTGAGCACTTTCGGTGTAACTTGGGGGATATGAGAACTGGGAATGTGACACCTGTTTAGTGACTTCAGTAATGCTCCTCCTCTACTCTGCAGTATCCTGGAGATACCTCTGTTAGTCCAGGCAAGGAGGACAAATGTACGTGTCTCTTAAGTCCAGTTATCATGCTGGTATAAATCTCACATCTAGGTGCTGGGGGGTATTAACCACAGCTCTCCAACTACTTCAGCTATCAAAAGCAGCAAAACTCTGATAACATAATATTCAACACAGGATACTTAGACTAGTTGCAAAGCTCTTTTGGAGCAGATTTGAGTGCTTCTTCAAAGTATCACATAGTGGCACATAGATCCACTTTTAATGGGAAGTTATAAAAAAAAATAAATTCCACTCCTGCAAATTTCACATTTGGCAATTAGCTTTTCTTTGCTATTACCTGAACTGCTGCTAAGGCAGATGGCACTGTCTAGTTCCTGTCATCAACTGATGAACTTCAGCTGTCTCTAAAAGATGCTTCTGCAGGAAAAGAAAATGTGACCCTGTTGTGCCTGTGATAAAAATCAGTGTATTGGTTAATTGTCTGACAGACTAGCAATCATACAATGATGATGGGCACCTGCACATTACTGGAAGTTAGCTACTGAATATAGCCATTTCTCTTCGCTTCCTAGACAGAGGAAAATAAATATGCTGGTGTGTGTTTTTGTTCAGAGCTCAAATGGCCTTGTCTGTTATCAGGCTTTAATTTAAGGGGGTTTTGTTCCTCATTCAGATTTAGCCCCACGCTAATTTTGTGAATAAATATATAGAAAATGTTTTATTCCGCGTTACTTTCAAATCATAAGACAATATAAAAAAAAATTATCCAGCTACACCTTTGGGATTGCCAGGATCCCAAGGCATGAGAAGCAGAAAGTAAGGTCATGAATTTTCTCCTCTGGTTTTGGTGCTAGAATTGGTAGCTACTACTGCAGTGGAAAGAGACTTCTTGAAGGTGAAAAGTTTGGCCTTTCTGCCAGAAAGAGAGAGGTGATTTACAAACTGCAGAACATTCATGGGGCCCTTGAGACTACTGATCTCCAGGTGAGTATTTGATTTGTTTGTGCCAATGAACAATCCTAATCCTATATGATGACTTTTACTTCATAAAAGGCTCTTATTACCCATGGAGAATCTTATATTTTCAGAGACAGGTGTACTGCCTACACATCAGTATGCCAAATGAAAGGGAGATACTCCAAGGTTCTTGCTGTCAGTGCTCAATAAGAGATGAATATAAGATCCCACAGAACATTTGGCATCATCGAAATAAAAGATTTTTAAGACTGTGTAATGAATGTCTGGATACTTACATACTGTAGATTGCATTCTTTAGAGTCAGAAAGTGTTTGCAGACTTGAAAGACATTTCTCATCTGCATTATTATTGTTCACAGTAGTTACAGCCAGAGGTCTCAGCCCCATTGTACCAGGCATTGCGAGAAAAATAATGAAGACAGATATTTTTTCTGAAGGACTTTTATGCCCGAACTAGAAAATACTTTCTAAGAGGTAGAAGACTGTTGAATGTGTTCTTTGTAAGTATTTTCATGTAACAGAATTTTTCTCCTCCTGTAGCTTAAAGACTGTAAGAGTGGAGGTCAAACTCCTCTCCTATATACTTACAGAAACTTGACAAAACTATTTTTTGTGCAAATATATTACCCTAGATTTATTTTACAAAATGCGAGAGGGCTATACCTTTGGCTAGGATGTTTGGCTGCTAAACAGTTGACACCATTTAATAAGTCTCTATAATTTATTATTATATTTAGTATTCCTTCTCTTGAACAGCACAGCTCAGTGATCATTATAAAGTTTGTGGAAACACAAGTATATGGTGTGGGACCGAAAAGACTTTCCCTTTATCTAAAAAATGTTTTATCACCTCTCCATCGTTTTACATTTTTGTGGTGGCTTAGACTTTATGTGGGATGAGACCCACTGGGTATGTCTCTACTGCTCATAAAGAGTTGTCCCTGAAGAGGTTTTGAATGCAATGTGCTCTGTGTCCTGCTTGACTGCCATCCACATATCTGAAACACAGACTTGAGTGCAAGCAGTGTGCCTAGAAGCATACAACCTGTTTGGCACACTTCCATGATTTGGAAGGCACAAGCAGGCTGCATATACAGGTTTGCTTTCCATTTGGGCCAAGTGTCTGGTTTTGAGGACAATTCTTAGGCAATTCATGCCCCAAAGAGCAAATTAGATCAGAGGCAACAGATGATTACAGTTATTCAGGAGAATAAAAGTTTTTGGTTTTTTTTAACTTAAACGGTGAAACTGAACACGAAGGGAAAATGTCATTCTTATTTCAACTAAAGCCTTTGAAGAAAGATAATTTATTTAGAGGCAAATGTCCTTTGCAAAAAGAATAGATGTGACTTCATATATGGAAGCTAATTTCAAGGGGTAGCAGGTAAATTATTCTGAAGCTGCTATGGGATATAATTGCTTGGTAGGCTGGGGGAATCATTCTGACTGGGAGAGAAAGATATTTGGGAAGAGCTGAGTGCACTGGATTTCAAAATTGTCATGGTGAAGTTCACACAAATCAGTACTATCTATTTAGATTCTAATTTGCCTTTCAAAAATTCTCTAGGATTGAAGTTGCAAGAACTAAAATTGATCACTTTGCAGGCTCTTCTTGACTGGGCTTTGGACCACAACCCCGAACTTCCAAACTGGCTAAAATCTCTCCTTTTCCATCAGCAGAGACAGAAGAACCTTGTTTCTGGGACTGCAGGCGTTTTATGTCAGAAAAAAGGAAATTTGGTAAATGCGATTCTAGAGAGAGCCATGACAATACCTTAAACCAGAACAGGTTATAGTGGAAAACAGTGAGCTGCCTAAAAACTGTCAGCTTTCTTCTCGTACTGTGTCAAATATTTTGGATTAGAGATTTTTTTCTTGAACTAGGACCTAGGCAATTTGCATGGATACCTTGCCTTTGATTTTAGGTGGGATCCCTAATAAGGCATTCATTTCCCATTGCCTCAATTCTTCAATGGGAAAAATTATAGTTACAAGAATGTTGTAAAGATAAATGGTATTAATCTTATGAGGCAGTGTTGAGGAGGGCTGTACAATTAGTTGTACAAAAAATTATGAATTTGGTTAGAAATGCTATTTATGACAGTCCCTTCATTCAATGGAGTAGAAAAAAAATAGGTTAAAGTTTTTTTGCAGATTCTGTAAAAGAAAGCACAAAGTGCAATACTCAAACAAAATGGAAAGGTGCTCAGCTTAGAGAAGTGTTTGCTATAAGTAGCTTTTCAAAATTAATGAGAAATATCCATGTAAGGGGGATTTTAATAAGCATTCTCTTGCTGAGTTCTCCATTTTTGATTAATTTAAAATAAGTCATCCAGGTTTAATGTATCAAAAGACAGCTACACTCCAATTCTGCTGTTGGATTTTTGCATGGAATCATGATTTTTATTGAAATACATGCATTTGAATCTCAAGGACATAATAGTTCTACATTTTCCATACTACTTCTTTTTATTTCACAAAGCTTTGTGGTCTGATTGCATCAAATCTGGTAACCGATGGGCTAGAGAAATGGCTATCATTCTTTAAGCAAAAGCCCCAGTTAAGAGTTACATTAGCTTAAAATAAGATCAATATTTCTATCAGTAGCGATACATGAAAATGTTTTAAGTCTTTCTTATGTCAGACTTTGATTGTAAAATCAAGATTTTTGCCAAGCAACTAATATGGTATAATCTGATCTTCCTTATAACAAGCAAAACTGCATAGTCATAAGTATCTGAGAGCCAGAGAAGGACGTGTAAGTTAGCAGACCTTGGAAGCCTTATACGAGTATATCCCATGCTATTTGATGATAATCGGAGAGGCTGCTTTAACTTTACTTTGATCAATGTGTTGTGTTGTTGGCAGAATGTAAAGCATCTGTAGGACTTCTAACCTTTCAAAATCGGCTGCCTCACAAGCAAAATAGTCTTCTGGATAAAACCACCATTTAAGCTCCTGTTGTGTTGCTATTTCACTCCCTTGGAGAAGATAACATGGTAGGTTGAATTATCTGGTAGAAAATTGTCAAGAATTATGTTCTGAATGACAGCTACTGTGTTAGCACTGTCTCTGTGACGGATTCTGAAAGGCTGATGGACATTTTAGAGTGATGACGAACATTTTCTCAAAGTATAAATTAAAAAGTTATACGATTTAAAAAAAACAACTACCAGCAGTATGAAGAAACTATTGCTTAATTCTATATTCCTTGAGCCAAATGCCTGCTCTGGAATCATCCTATTTCCTCAGTAATAGCTAATCATACTGGAGGAACTAAATTGCATGCATCCCTTTACTTAACTTTGTAGAACACATAGGCAATTATGGGAACTAAGAAAGGTTATATTGGCCATCAGTCATTCTAGTTTTATACTTTATTCACCCTGTGGTGCCTTGTAATTGTTTCTTAAATGACCTTATTATGTTTGTGCAACACGGAAAATAGCTTACTTCACTTGCTTAAAAATTATTCAGATTCCATGTGTTCCTATTCATTAATTTTTACATGCAGATGGATTAAATTACTTATTATAAACTGTACTTCTGTGGGGTGCCTACACTAATTGGTAAGCCAAATTACCTACACCAATTGTTTCTTGTGGCAGTGATGCCATAGAATTTATTTATACCTGCGCACAGGCTTTGCCTCTGGTGGGCCTGCACACAGGCTTTGCCTCTGGTGGGCCTGCACACACCATAGCTCTTCAGGCATTTTGATGTGTCTTGGAGCCTTAGGAAAAGGAAAATAGTGCAGGCCATGTGCATCTGACTTCTGTTTCTGCCTGCGTATTTTTTATCACAGACCTTCCGCTGTTTTGCTTCTGCTTGCTCAGGATAAAAACTTATTACATGTCTGCTTCTGACAGGACAAGCTGAATTCTACCTAATAAAAAACCCACTGGACTAAATTACGGTGAGTGTGGGACTTTTTTGACCATGAAGTATATTACCTATATTTCATCATTATTTAGCTGAGTAGATGGTATCCAATAACATCACTGTAATGTGCTTTAAACTTTTTTTCTTGTGTTACTCCAGTAGTGGTGGGAAAGACCGAGTCTGTGAAATGGCAGCCGATTCCATCTCAAGAACTGAGAGTCTAAGCAGGTGACTTTATCCCCTCAGTGTCCTCCCCAGGCTGTCTGACATGACCAGCCAGTAGAAAAAGCCACTCTTTTGTGGGAAAGATAAGCTGAAAGCCACTGATCACATTATGCTGTGTAACTGAAGGTAATTAATGATTGTACAACTAGGTACAATATCTTCAAGTCATATCTACCTCTTAAAATCACCAGGAGTAGGGAATGCTCATCAGTTTTCTGAGTCAAATTAGAAATAGGATGGGCTTTTTTTTTTTTGTAAAGAAGGATTTATTTCATGGAAGATAATTCTGTACCTTTTTTTTGTGACTGAGAGCTTGGGGCTTCCTGCTGTCAATTTTCAAGTTAATCTTAACCTCTAGTAACAGAGAATATATTGCTTCTGGGATGCCTGATCAGGAAAGCAACCTTTGCCTTCCCTCTCTCCCCAGGAAGGTTATAACAGCAAGAGCAAAATAATTTTTCTTCTTATTGCACCAGTCTCACCACTCAGAACATTAGCACTAATTCAGCTTGGTGTGTACTGCAGCTATAATCACTGGAAGTGTGTCACTGAAACGATAGGTTTTGAAACTGAAACATGCTTGTAGATTCAGGCATGGACTATTTTTATTGAGCTATGCAGAAGTGGATGCAGGGTTCAAGGTAGTGGAATCGGTGACCTAGCACTGTCGGTTCTCAGTTGGGAGGCAGAAAATATGCATTTGGCTTCTACGCTTTTTCCTATATTTACTCAATGTCTTTACAATGCAGAATGCATAGGCAGTCCTGAAAGGAGGTACCAAAACCCAGGAAGAGTTTGCAACAAATCCCTCTCAGGGTTTGCATTTTTAAAAAAGAGAGACAAAGGGAAGGGTGGGGAGAGAAAGAGAGAGACAGAGAGGAAGGAAGGAAGGAAGGAAGCAAGCAAAGGAGTAAAGAAAGGCAGAAAGAAAGAGAAAGAAAAGCAACTTCCCTTACATGTTGCTTTTCTGCTTAATGGAAAACATTGATAACATTATAAATTATTCTTAGCCAGGAGTTAAGACTTGCTTGCAATTTCACAGAAAAGACACTGGACTGTAGTGTAAACTCTACACCCAGTAAACTCCAGTTTCAGGTAGATGTACCAGATGCACGTAACTGCTGACATAGGTGTTTATGACTACAGCAGAAGTAGGATTTTACATGCAACTCTTTTTTCTCATTCCAGTGTTTGTAATTTTTTTAACTTAACATAATGAGTTTGTGAATGGGTGCTATTCCCAAGCACTTCAGTTTCTAAGACAATATGATAACTGGGCTGGGACTTCAAATTTCACCTGCAGGACTGAACATCTGAAAATCAAACATAGGGATGCTCAGTCTTTCCGGTACTTTTTTTTTTTCTTTTTTTAATTTGATTTGCTGCCATAGAGTGGGACAAATCTGTGTAATTTCTGTGCAATGTTGGGATGCTTAATATTTTATGTACCTCTTATATCTGATAATACATATATACTTCTGTGAGGTATTGTGAGAACACATTCATGTATGTAGGTGCACGTGCTGCTATTACGATGGTAGGGCAAGGGAACCCCATGAAGATGACTGTGAATTTTCTGGAGCTATGTGGAGAAGTAGAAATGAGTAGGATGAGATTATTGCCCTTTTAATCCACTTAGCTGTAGAAGCTAATGATCAGATCTGTGCATTTATTTCTTCACTGAGCAGTTGTTCCTAGGCAGGTATCTTACAAATGTCTTCTGATGTATGTTAATGAATTACCGACAGAGAGCGTTTTACAAAGTTTAAAACATTAATTGCTTGAGTCATGGTTTCATCTTCACCTATGACCCATGTGCTTTTAAAAATATAATGGATTATTGCATTGTCATGACTGTTCTGTTTCCTTTTTTTGATCATAATATCATAATTATTCTTGTATAATAAGATACAATAATACAATGGTGTAATGCATTATATGATTATAAAGATATGATAATATAGAATTATATATAATAAGATATTTGTTGTATATTAAGATATCAAATAATATATCACAGCTTTAACACTGTCACTAAAAATATGACATATGTCTTACTGTTGAAGCCAGGGGTCAGTAAACCAATACATAATATTTTAATGTGTTACAAAGTTTTTAATGCAGATCTTTTATTTCAGATCACAAAAAGTACTTTGAATTAAACAAGAACACAGAAAGCACAGACTTTTTCCAGAAGAATGAAAACTTCAAAAAAGAGATGAGAAAACAGAAACTTACTTTCAAAAAGGCATAATATATTTTCTGAACAATATACAGTACCTTATCTTAATTGAATAGTTTTATCCTGCAACCGTTTATGGAATAGCAGAGTACAGAATGAGGTAAAAACCTCACACAGATTCAGTTTTCTTGGTCTAATTTGCAAAGCTTAGCAAATTAGATTCTGCAAGAAACAGTCAACCTTTGCCCTTTGCAGACTATTTATTATTTTCATTTTGAGATGAAACTACAATAACTTCTCACTCTTTTCTTCATAGCCAAACTGTTGAACAGTGATTTGTTTAGCATATAGCAAGAATAATACTGAAAAATAAGAAGAAAAGAAAAAGAGAAACAAGTACATATTTTGTTTTCTCAGAAGCCAGAAAACAGAGTGAAGCTGTACTACAAACACCAACTCAGAAGAAAATACAGGACTGTTTAATCTGTTGAGAATTTGGCAGATGATGGTGAGTGAATACCCAGAGACAGTGAAGAACATAGTTTTACAATCTTTTCTTTCCAAAAAAACCCAGGATTTGCCTGGTGTCACATAAGAAGACATGGGGGCTTTGCTTACAACCCTGCCCGTGAGGCATTGGACCAACACTGCTTAAATTATAAGAACACTTTTGTTCATCAGTTTGAAAGATGGTGATAGATATTTAGACTTGATCCACAGTGAGGACAGGTTCTTCCCCACAGCTTTGCTCTGGGGATCCTTCACAGTGCAGTGCTGCTCCCCCCTACTCGTCCTGTTGTCCAGCCTTCACTACCGATTCATCATGAATAATTTTTATTATTCAGCAGGGTACTAACATCCCACCCCCACATCCCCTGCTATCACTTTCCATCCCCAATCATTTTAATACTGTGGCAAAACTAAAATTCTCCCTCGCAATCTAAAACAGACAATAAAATATTCAGATTACTTATGAACAATGTTTTTGAATATTTTTCCCTCTAAGATTCTGTTAAAAAATCACAAATTCAATAGCTTTTGAGAAGCTGCTCACACATTCACAAAATATGCTGCAATGG
The DNA here is from genome assembly GCA_013398915.1 of Dromas ardeola. NCBI lineage: Eukaryota > Metazoa > Chordata > Aves > Charadriiformes > Dromadidae > Dromas > Dromas ardeola. Next base: position 91,833 of record VYZM01013151.1, on the reverse strand, counting down.
ACTAAAACAGTTTTTAAAATCCTGAAAAAGCACGCAGTTCCCCCCAAAAATCATTGTCTCTTTATCCTGTGGATTGTTCTTTATTTTCCTCTTTGTCCAGTTGCCCGTGCATTTTCCAAGTGACAGAGCTTCTAATATTTCTCTTAGAGGAGTAACAAGGTGAATAATTCTCCAGTCAGGATGATTTCCCCCCCTGATATTTAGCTAAATAATCAAACGAAACGCCTTCCTTAATTTTATCTCATTATTCTTCCTGGAGCTATAAACCTTTTTTTGTCACTTGGAATAGCGCCTCTCCTTCTGTAATGCTTTCCCATGAAGAATTTGTAGGTTATTATTGCTCTCCTTAGTTGTTGCTTAGCTAAGTGATATATGTTTGAGAGACTGTAATTGCATGAGCCCCTGGGAAGTGAACCTGCCAAGTTGCACACAGCTCTATTTGGGATACGTATTGCAAGGTGTGTCAAACGCAGCCAGATGTAGTGCATAAACAAGAGAAAAAAACTCAAATTCTGGCTTAAAGAACAGAGAGGGAGGGATATCTTTTATATAAATTTTTTTTACGGCAGTTATAAAAATCTCAGTTATTTTCTGAGGTTTTCTAAAGGTCATTAGTGAAAGCACACATGCACCGCTCTAAATTCACAAGCACTTGTACACTCAGTGGTCCCCCGAATACCAGCATGGTCCCTCTGTCCATCCAGCACTCCTGCCCAGATCCTGGGCCCTCTTACCTGCCCGACAGGTCCCCTACTCGCCGGCTGGTCTCGTGTGAGGTTTGCCAGTGAAAAAGCCCCCTCCATACACATGATCTGGGGTAGATACCGACATTCTTTCCCCCCCCAGCAGCCGGCACAGGGGCCGTGATCCATGGTCTTGCTCCAGCTGCCAGTGCTGAGCCCCTCACACTCCTCACTCATGCCCGCCTCACTCACCCAGTAGCTGGTTTTTGGGACACTCACCATTCCCACCCCAGTAGCTGGGTCTGACACCTCCACTCTCTCCACTGGGTGGCACAGAGACCCCACAGCTGAGTCCACAGGCCATGGGTGCCCATACCCCTGGTGTGACTCCCATCTGCTGGCACCAAGTCTGCCCATTCTGGTCCCCACAGCAGCTGGCACCTAGTCCTTGCAGCACTCACATGGACACAGTATAGAGAGTGAGAGTACACAGAGATGTCATTAAGAAAAGATATAGTCAGGAGATAGGACAGGCTGTGATGATCAGGCACAGGGCTGGGTCAGACAACCATGTTGACCAGCCATGGTTTACATGCAGCCATCCCCTTTTGTGCCTGTTTCTGTCTAATCTCCTCTTTGTTCCTGCTTTATCATCTTCTCTTAGACTTTCCTTCATAGATTTTGCGTAGTCCCACAGAGATGTCTTGAGTACCCATGTTTCCCCCTTCTTGTCAGTTAAAAAGTACAGGCTGAGCCTCTCCAAAGCTGTGCCTGGATTTTCTTAATGTTCCAGCAATTAGTAGCTGGAGACTTTTGGTCTTTGCCATTGTCTCTATTATCCTTTGTCTACCATGTTTGTCTTTCTCTGTTATCCCTTCCCCCTTTACTTATTATCTCCGTTTGGGTTTAAAAGATCCTTGATCAGATAACCTTGTGCAGCAGATGTTCTTGCCTTCCACATACCCTTGCAGAAGTCAATACAGTGAATCTCGGGAAACAAAAAAAGCCTTGAAAAGTGAGTGAACTGCAAGGTGGGTGAAGTGAGAGGCAAAGAAAGATCTGAAGAAAAGGGAAATGGTGGTTATAAAGCAGTATAAAACAACAAAAAAGAGCCGGGTCATCAAATATATCAAAGAAATGAAAGCCTGAAATTCTTGTAGATTGTGTGTTTTTAAATAAAATATTTGGGGTTATTCTTATTTGCGTATAAATGTTAAAGTAATTAGAAGGTTGTCCATATTAGGCATTACTTTCTAATTTTTTTCTGCAAAGCCCAGAAGTAAAAAGAATTCATCTGACCAAATGTCATCATCTGCAGCTCAGCTATTCATCCTGGGCGTCCTCTGTATCAGTGGGGAGAAATAGGCACTTCTTGGGTGCAGTGTACCTCATCCTAAAATAGGCTCTTAAAATAGATCAGAAGAGCCATGCTTTAAAATTGCCTAATTCTCTTCATTGACTATAAAGTCAGCCTAGGGGGTTAGCTGAGATGTAGATGTCTACGTTCTACACATATTAAATTAGGTGAGATGAATCCCACCCTTCATTTATTTTTTAAAGAATATAGCTTGAGATTGTCACATAATGATATGAGTATGAGAGATGGGCCTTCAAGAAAAGCATTAAATATTATAAGGATGGTGATAAAATTGTGAGAACTGGTAATAACACTTATGCATAGTAGTGATCTGATGTTGCCAGGGTCATAGGCATGTAATTGTGTGGTATTGGAAATGAGCAGAGTGCGTGATAAGTAGTGTGTGCTACGTTTAAAAAGAAGTTTAATAGGATAGTGGAACAAAATGTAACACCAGAGCTAGAGAAATAAACAAGTGCTTTCCTCACTCTACTGATTCATTCTCTATTGCTGCTTCAAAGTCCAAGCTTTTGTCCTTAGCATTGAAAGCTTCTATAACTCCTCTCCTCTTCCTCATCTCTGCTTCAAACACAAGAGCAAAAAGCTAAGAGAGATAAACCGAAGAGCTGAAAAATCTATAGTGTAAAGAAGTAATTCAAAGAACTAGAAGGAAAAAAGAAATGAGAGAAGAGGAGGAGGGAACAAAGAGAGGGCAATGAAAGCAGAACAAGGGAAACAAGTGTCCTGTCATTCTCTAGGCAATATTGTCTGTCTCCATGTAAACCAGGACTCTGGTGACTAGTACAATAGACTGTTCCTAGCTTGCTGAAGTTGTCACTTGACCACTTCATTGTCTTTTATGTTTTGCTCTCTCCTGTCCTATATTTTTCTTTCTTCCATCTTCTTCCTGTCTATATTTCCTGTGCGCTTTCTAACACCATAATATTTAAAAGCCTCTGTCAGTCTGTCTACTCTTTGCTGCCAATTGCTATTGTTTTTGCCTCACTCCAGCTAAGCTCATTGAGTTGCTTTGGAAAGAGCTCAACCCATCCATACCTCTGGAGGCAGAGCAACAAAACAGAGCGTGCTGCAGAGAGAGGTGGCAGCCAGCAGCAAGGGAAGTCTGGGCCAATGGAAATGTACAAAACCCTATATCATCTAAATGAGGAAGGCACAAGGCAGAGAAGCAGCAAAGCAATTCTTTTGTGGTCTGCACAGAAACCATGAGTAGTGTGCCAGTTACAACAATAAACTGGAAAAAAGAGTACTGACTGGAGGTTAGCTCTGTTAATTATCAGAACTGAAAATGAGATGAACAGCCAAAAGTGTGGAAAAAGGGGAAGCTACAGTGTCTCAGACACCTGCTTTTCTTAATCCACTTTCATTTGGAAACAAAAATGCTTCCTTTTCAGTCCAAGACATATCAACAAGTAGGAGCAGGTGACTGATTTGATGACTGAAACTAAATTTGGGGGCAATCGTTCTCACACAGGCTGTCATAAGACTTGCTCTTTCCTTCAGATGCTGATGTTCTATGTCATGTTGATGCCCCATGGCACCCATGAAGTTTGGCTCCCCATTGTACCATTTTTGCATATCAGAGGAGAAGAAACAATCTCCGTGCCAAAGTGCTTGCTCTAAGCAAGTCTACTGTGGGAGATAATTTTTCCATAATGAGCATGCGTGTCTTTGTGCTGCTCAGGTTCATGTTAGGTTACTAAATCATTCTCCCAGTCCCCTACTTTCTGTCTAGATAACAGCATGGATTTTGGAAAGGAGCTTTGCCCTTCGTGAAAGTTATGCTAAGTTTGAAGTGTAGCCAGATCTCTCCCTTAAATGTGAGGAGTTTTAAGGATAAGGGTTTCTGTATTGAAGCAATAATGAGTTCCAGCTGAGAGGCCAGAGAGTCAGAGGTTGATGGTGAAGACCAAAAACCTTCAATACCATCCTGCATCATGGCAACAAACTGAAGTAATGGGGGACTGGGATGCAGAGGAGCAGAACTGAAGAGGTGCAAGCTAACAGATACCATTCACAATTAATGAGACATATTGGTGTTCAGAGGAGAGAGTACGATGAAGGAAATTAGTGAGTGGTTCTGAACAGAAGGAATTAATAATGAAAACAGAGAAATACTGTGGAGAGAGATATATATATACATACACGCACACACACACACACACAGAGTGGATATATGGCAAGTGGAAATCCATTTAGAACAGGTTTATTAAGAAGAGACTGACTGGGAACTTCACTATTACTTTTTTTTTTCCCCTTCAGGTCTATTTTTGGTACTCAGGAGGGATAGAATTATAATCTGGTACTTTCTTTCCTGTGTGTGAGATGACAATTTGATATCCCAGTTTAAGTTTTTATCTCCCTTCTCAAATCAACCCTAATTACTTGGGGAAACTGAAAAAATGTGTCGACAAATGTATGAAATGGAATTCGACTTTTCTGGAGATCTGAGACTCCAAGAGATTGTTAGCATGTATTCTGAAGTACTCAGAGATTTCTGAAGGCTACTGGAGCAAATTACTGACCATATTTTTCTTCAAAATCCTTGTGAAAAGCTTTTTCTTACCATTGTCAAGAGGAAAATAAATGCTCTTTGAAGATGTGGCAAGTCATACCATTCGGAATCATAACAGTAGCTACTTTATATAAAAAACATGAAAATATGTATAAAATAGTAAAATACCTAACATTGAAAATACCTAAATATAAGGTTATATCAGGTATATGTTATAAACTGTTTACTTAATAACTCCTATGATAATTTTAAAACTTCTGTATGAGTCTGAGATTCACCCAATGTTCGAGTTAAACTTCAATATACTCAACTACACATAATAAAAGCAGTAGTACTTAGGTTCAGAAAAAAAATATCTTGATGATGATTTTTTCCAAGCAATTCTCTTCAGTATATTACTCTGTATGTAAGTCTTCATGCAGCTGTTTTGAACTAAAACCAATGAGAAAAGCAAGCAGGTGAGAATTGCAAACTGATAAATAAATTGCTGACATTAGGAACACTTCTTTTAGAAGAGGAAAAAAAAATAAAAAGCATGCGTTCACTTTCTGTAGTACAGGCTCAATTTGACTCTTTTCATGCTGTTGTACTCAATCATATGCTGTAAATCTGTGGAACAGTAGCTGTAAAACAAATAGTGTTGCAGTCAGCCTGTATATTTCTTTCAAATAAAGCATTCTTTGCAAGAAAAATACTGATTTAATGTAAAGGAAAAAAAAAAAAGGAACAACCACTGGCAGTTTGTGGCTTTACTCTGCCACAAAGCCCTGGAAAGGACCCCTGTATAATTTCTCAGACCCTTGTATGGTCTATTCCTTATTCCCTGAATAAAAGTGAATTGAAGTTAGTTCTTTATTCATGGATGATAAGGCATTGCTCCTGCCTCCTCTTTTCTCTGCCTTCCTCCTCCTTGCACCATTTTCTCTCTCATATATAGAACTCTAATTCTAACCCAGAAATTAGGTTTTCTTTTGACTAAGATGCCCAGAGTTCTTGCTTGTACATTGTAACTGAACCCGAGTACCTCATGCGAAACAAAGCATTTTTGTATTGAGTCTTTTACAGTATTACAGCTCATTCTGTACAGAAGCAGATGCAAGATCCCTGGATGTCAGTCAGAGGCTCTTCTGTTCTGCAGTGCTCTCTGAGCTTATTAAACACCTGAATCCAAAAGGTACTGATCTGTAGACTACTGCCTTATGAATAACATGGATACGGTAGTCTTCTGCTGACCCAGTTTTCTCTTTTTCGGTTTGTATTTGGAGGCACCGTCCGTGGAAGTCTTTTCCATCATTGGAGGGCTTACGGCTCTTTCGATAAGCCACTGCACCTCTGCACTTTTTGATAATCTGTAACACTAGGCAGCGAGGTGGGCATTGATAAGACGCTGCTCTGTGAACTCTGTATTGGGAAGTGGGGAGGTACCCTTTCTATAACCCCTAGCTAAGGCAGTGTGTGCGGTGGTTTTGTTGTATCTACCATAAAAGAGAATGATTTGAAGGTTACCTCTGTCATATCTATCAAATCACTCACAATCTACTTCAATTATCGCAGCAATGCACAGCTGAGAGTTACTTTATCTTGCAGTGAAGAAAATGGGTACAGAGGACCAATAGAAAGGAATACGCGTGACTCTCACAAATGCAAAACATATAGCAGAATAGAAAACGACAGTTTCTGACTCACTTTATATTTAAACAGAAGAGATTAGTTCTTAAGCAGTGCAGACAGATGTATTTTTATACCATTAACTCCTCCCCCCAAATTATCAAGAAACAGATTAAAGGTGATCCAGTAGCCACTAGTTTGTGCTCCTTCTTTGCGTTTGCATATAAAATTGCCTTTTTCAGAATTGCCTCTTATCATAACTCCAGAGAATTCAGGATATGAATAACTGTAAGATATGATGCAGAGTGGGGGCAAGAGGCCATCTTAACTGTCAGGTGCGATTTCTCTTTTTGTAAAAATAAGCTCATTAAGCTGTAGAACTCTTTGCTGTATTATATTGTAGCTACTAAATGTTTACTTGGGACTAAGGGAGATTAGGGAAATTCATGGAAAAGAACTCCATGGTGGGGGCTACTAAGTGCATGGAAAACACAGCTAGCATAGGATGAGCCCCAAATGGTTGAAGGTTGGAAATGGTATTTTGGAGAATTATAATGTATGGTGGCGCTGTTCTTTTACTTTCCCCAAGACGTGTATATTGCTTATTGTGAAGGACAGGAGACTGAGCAAGGTGTAGGAGGAAAAGTTATTTGCTCTGCTTTTCTTATCTAAGATGTACAGATCCTTTATACCCACAGAGATGGTTCTCAGGAACTTACAGCTCTGGGTGGGGAAACTGTCCTAACCAGCAATGCTCCTCTGCTCAAAGGGGAATGAATTAATTCTATTAATGAAGGGAAAAGCCTATTAACATAGTTCCCAGCACATGGGTGTCTAGGATGTTACTGTAGAAAGAGTGGCAATGAGGCTTTGGTCTACATTGGTTTAGATTACTGTATATCAAACTACGATGTGACAAATCTGTCTCGGTTCAAACTCAAAAAGCTGGTTCCATCTTTGGATCCAGTTTCTCCATCTCTAAGGAATTCCTTATGGGCCACCTGACTCCTGAAAAGATTAAGACTGGAGAGTAAAGTTTAAAAATAAAGTTTAAGGACGCTTATTTAACTCCATTGTCTGTAAAGGGATCTGATTGTTGTGTCTCATATATAGGAACATATGTCATATATAGGAGAGAGGAGTCCCTCCCAACTGTGTTTTCACAGCGACATATACATGGAGACAAAGGCATTGAACACAGGCTTCCTGTACTTCAAGCAAACTATTTCACTTCTGTGCAAAGCATGTCAGACTTGTCAGATTTAACCTTTCATTGACATTCACTCTAGGATTCTTTCTTTTTGTTGTTCTGCTGTATGTGCAACTAACTAGATTACTTGAGTCCTCCTGGCAGAAATAGAACCTTCTGCTCCTGTATGTGCATGATTCACATAACTCAGCACAGGAACAAAGGATCTATGATTGCTAAGATGCAGAGGCACTTCTACATCCCGAGTCCTGGCAACCTGATAAAATATATATTCTTCACTGGTCAGTACATTATTGCTACTATGGAGAAAACTGGGTGGAATCCTGAAAGAGGAATGAGAGGAAGCAGTTATGTGGGAAATGCTGCACATCCTAAAATGGTAAATGGTCTTCCTGGCATTTGTTTTTTAGGATAGCCCTGGCTGGAATACGTGTAGAGTATATTCCCAGTGTTTGTCACCGATCCCAGAGGACAGAGGTAGGTTTATATGGCAGAACAAGGTATACACCTTGTCTTCTTTTTTATATTTTTCAGAGCCATAGATATCATATATTCAGACTTCTGTCAGGATTAGAGTCACTTTATTGTAAACTTCTACTATAATAGTTATATATTTAAACATATAGAAACAAAATTGATAAAACAATTATTATTAGGAGTGGCTGCCTCTTTCATCACATCTACTGCATACGACATAATGCTGTACTACATGAAAAGATCAAAATATTTGCTTTCTTTCCAAAGACAGTGTTACAGTCATACCTAAATACATCTAAGCTGAATGTGAAATCTGGGCTGCCCTTTGGATGTTATTTATATTTTTATATTGATCTGCCTGATTATTTTTTATTATTTGAAACTACAGCGAATATGAAAACTCTAAATCTTTTCTGTCCCCAAAGCCTTTAAATTAAAGGAAAAAAGTACTGAAAGGGGCAGAATTTCTGGATATAAGGAGCTTTTTAAACTGATTATATGTCTTTTTTTGCAAAAAGATTTAAAATGAAAAGGTCAGCAGTGCATGTTTTTTTCCTAAATGTGTGAACTCTGTCGGGTGTCAGTCTGATTTTACCAATTTCCTATAATATAGCGGTAAAGCAAAGGGAAGAAGCAAGGTTAATTCCAAATAGCACTGTGTTGGATTCTATTAATAAAAACTAAGATTAGGTTGTATTAGAGAAACTGTGTCTTTTTAGAATATAGCTTTCTGCTAATTGCAGATGTATTCAAATTGTTCTCTAAAACAGAGCTGGATATAGAGCCCAAAATCACATTATGACCTGAAGCTACCTTGGAAGTAAAGAAATTATCCATCCTTTTCAGCTATAAAGAATTTCTATATTCAGTGCACCTGCGCTTCCTCTTCTCTCCTTTAGGCCTTTGAATCATGAAGGAACAACAAGCAATGATATGCAGTATGGGAAGAATTAGAAATATCACTTCCCACTAATTCTAGATTACTATTTATTACTCTTTTCAGTCCTATTCTCACTGTTATGTTTGATGTCTGGAAGCTTTCATGAGTAAGAAAGCTGATTAAATCACAAAACACATTTAATTACTTTTTCTAGAATCAGGGAATAATTTCTGCAGCACATTTTTAGGGAATATTACGGGAATATTTGCGCCGTGACACATGCCAGCTTTGTTGTTCAATTCACTCTACAGCTTAAAACCAAATATGGAGTATATAACATATATATGATATATAAATATATAAAAAATTGCTTGCCATTAATTGACAAAAAGCTTTTTCTGTCAGGAATAGGATTCTTAATATGTGTGTCCTGACATCCGTCCCAGTTTACTCTGCGGTGCTGTGTGCTACGACTTCTTTGTGCCCTCAGGTAGTTGTGTTTCAGTAATAGAAGAATTGTTCCTTATGTGTACTATATTGATGTTTATAAAATGTTTTGAGTTTCTCTGAGATGGAAGCTGCTATGCCAGTATAAAGTCCAGACTATTAATGTACAGTTAAACTTTAGATCTGGATTTACCAGAAGAATCTAAGGCTGAAACCTCCTTGATAAAGTCTCCATTAATCTTGCACTAACAGAGATACATATGCCCTCCAGTGTCTTGATTCATTAACATGATTTCCATAATGACATACCTGGAATGAAAAAGTTCACCTTTCTACTGAGTAAATGAGTTGGAACAAATGTAGAGAACATTGACCTTACAGAGAGGCTTCTGGGTGATTAAATTGTTGAAACCATGTCAGTAAGTGCATTAGCCACTACAGAAACTTCCCCGTGGTGCTAATGAAGGAGAGAGGATAAAGATCTCTGTAAACCAATTGTCCATGTGTTTCCATCTGGCTAAGATGGAATGGAAAAATTAAAAGGAGTTTATCTGATCACAAGTCCTTACTTTTTTTCCTCCACTCTGTTGCTGTGGAACAAAACTGAAAAACAGTGCCGAGATAGTGAATCAAAAGGCTTTTCAGTCTCACACAAACACTCAGATATACTTAATTTATCTTCTGCATTGATTTTTCAGAGACCTGATCAGTGGAAATTCCAAGGTGTTATGCTGAAGGGAACCATATAAAAGCTAGGCAGATAGATAGGACCAGTAGTTTTCAAGTCTTTGAAAAAACTTTACCTTTCAATACATCTGTACCACATATCTTCTCGTAGATCTAGTAAAGGACAGAGGACTTTTAGGGGGAGTTAAAGAACACAGAAAGCAGAACAGCTTTTCACTGGCACCTTTAATATATTATCCTTTCTAAGCTTAGCTTCCTGTTTGCAGGTCTACAGTTCTCTGCATAGTTCAGTGCCCAGCAAGAAATTCTGCATGCCTGTGCACAGAATATTAAATTACTATCTAACACAAAAGGGAATCTGTCCCGGTGCACATGAAAACTGGGGTGTTTTCTATGCTGTGCTGCTCTTTCTCAGCTTATAAGCCTACAAAAATCATACAAAGACATGGCAATAGCAAATTCACAGGTTCAGTCTTTTAAAAGCTCACAATGGATATAACAAAATGTTCATGAAAGAGTGCTAACAGAGGTTTTCCAAAATCGATTTTTCTTATTCTCTCTGACCACATCTCAGTCAGAACGATACCCTTGTGACCTACAAAACGTCTGAGAGAATAAAAATGCAGCAGCAGCTGAGCAAAGAGCAGAACTTTCCAAGTCAGGAAAAAAGG
>VYZM01013151.1:68659-81212 GCA_013398915.1 Dromas ardeola | reverse complement strand
CAGGAGAAACAGGACAAAGCATCTAACTTAATCATATTCTACAATGTAACTTTGCTGTGGCTGAAAAGTTTCAGTTTTCCTGATGTTAACATTTCTTTTCTGCCACATAACTTGCACCATGCCAAATAATTTATCTTCTAGAAAATATATTCTTGTATGAGACATGCATGATGTAATTCATGTGGTCCAAGATTATTGGCTATTCCACAAAGAGCTGAACTAATGAAGTCTTTTTTCTTATAATTTGTGTCTTTTGTCTCTAACCTTTTCCAGCTGAGTTATCTTTCATGTCATCTATGATATTCCTTGCAGGCTAGAGACAGCAATGCTGTACCTAGTCTGGAACTATCTGCGTGCTGATCAGCCAGCCAGGATGCACTTGCTGACTCGGTAGAAAGCTGCTGCCAAATGGAGTGTATACGGGCAGAAATCTGTTTGTCTTTCTCTCAGCAGGAGAGCAGTTTATCCCCTACCCTTCCCTCTAACTGCTGATTTTCACAATACTTGAAGGAAGATAATTATCTTCAATACTTCCCTTTCGTATGTAGCTGAATACAGACAGTAGGGTTCAAATATTATGAAGGACAGGGGTAGAACAGGCAGGTAGCTAGACAGAGTTAAACGTGATATATCACATTTGTTATGTTTGTAGTATCCAATTTGTTTCCTTTAGGAAAACCAGAAAAAAAAAAAGCAAACCCAACCTGTAACTACTGGAAGAGTCTATAGAGCAAGATAGGAAATGCAAATGATTTCTACTCTGATAAAAATATTTTATCAGAAAAAAAAGAAAGATTTGTATTTATCCATTTATTGAAACCGACCCTATTTGCAGATCTGCTTCTTGGCTGTCAACAGAATGATTTCCTTTAATTTCTCAAGGCTGCTCTACAGAGGGGAGAATTAAGCTGTAGATCCTGGATACAGGTGTTTTAGGAGCAGTCTTAAAGACTCTCTGATTCCTACCCCTGCACTGCTTCAAAATCACACAGCTGACTGCATTAGGATTAGGCTTCTTGTTGAAACAGGAAAAACCTGGGTTATTTTGTCCCAAATCAGCTACTGATCCAGTTTAATGCACAACTCCAGAGCAGTTATTCTGGTACAAATGGACATGGAAAACCACATGTCCTGAGTACCTGGTGTGCCACGAGGAAAAGGACAGTAAGTCTTTAAATTGGCTTTCCTACTGAGCTCCTTGTACCCAGAACTACCTCTGCAGGTGAGGTTAAGGTGGTATTAATTTGAACCTAACAATTTTAGCATTCTGCACAGGTAAAGTGAAAGGAAATTCACCTCTGTGTTTTGGTTCATCCTGTTTTAATAGGTTTTACGTTGCTGGGTAAATCCTCAAGTCTTTGCTCATACTATAAGACAATTAACTTCGTTATTTATCTAATGGTACCAGCTGTCATTCACTAGCCATGTGATTATAAAAACAATCTTTGCAGAAGCCGCCCTGCGGTGGTAAATAAACCTGATAAATAAAACTCACGTAGCCTGAAGGAAAGTGAAATAAAAAATAAAAAAAAAAAATCGGTATTTTCTGCATTTGGCCCTATAATCACAATGCCCTGTCAAGCAAGAAATTAGTCATTATGACCAAACTAGTAAAAATCAGTTCATTTAATGTTTTTATTGCTTACCATTGACAAACAGTAATATTTAGGAGTGTCCATCTTAGAATGACCATTCCTAGCTATATTTTAAGAACTATATTTTGCATAAAAACTCCATGTGATTTCTGGTTCAGAGGGTAATGTAGATAAAGCCCATAAAAATGCTGTTTCAAGCATAAGTGTCTGGTTTAGCAGTAAGCAGCAGCGCAAACGAAAACTGCAAACAGACAGCTGGGAATAACAGCACAAAAATGACACGCTGTGTAGTTGTCCTCCACGTTGTGTCTCTGGCTGGTCCGTGTCAGTTATGCTGTGCAACAGTCAAAAAGTCAAACACATATAGAAACAAAAAAGGTGTTTTTATTGGCACCTATACACTTACTTTCTATTACACAATTATGCATAAGTGAGGTGAAGCAATTAATTGCATTCTCTCCCGGTGCCTGTAGACCTACAGCAATACGTTTCACATGAAATAGCCAAGATAGAATCAATACAGCTTATGTTTTGTATGTAAATGGTTGTTGAAAATACATTGTTTACTTTAGCGGTAGTTTTGGAAGGGGAAAACTTTGTTCGGGAAAAACAGCTGTACTCACTGTGCCTCAGAAGACTAGCTGCCTTAACCAGGGACAGGGCTTTAGGAGGGAAGATCTGCTGAGAGCATGATAGCAGAGGAGCTGCAGAGTTCTAAGGCACCGGGGAGGCCTCTCTGCAGTTTTAGGCAGTACCTTCCGTCTGTCTACATTATGTCAGGAATCATTCCTTCGAAATGCTTAATATTGGAAAGATTTAAAAATATGTCTGTCTCTGCTCCAGGGCTGCCAGCTGTATGTTGAGCCTTTTTAAGATTCACCCAATGAGACTCCGTAATTAAATGCCAGCAAACTTGCCTAAGGGTAATAAAATCCAGTCATCATTTTTACAATATTTTCAAGTACGTTGTGTGATTGAAATGAACCATCTTTTCTCATGTAGAAAGAGAGTTGTGTGTTTATGAATTGTGTGAAATCTAGTCAATCTGACAGTCATTAATAATAAATATGTGTGTGTATAGCCAAAGTATCTATGGAATTGATAGCTGAAACAATAGACGCCCACTGAAAATGTATGACTTCCCAGTACAAAGGCAACTTCAGAGCTTTTCTTAGATGGGCACACCATGGTGACATTGCTCGGTAAAAGTGAGTATCTCTCTCTGAGAGAAACAAGAGAAAAGGCAGAAAAGTGGAGAGAAAAGCATTTGAGGACATAGTGAGAACAAACATTGAGAATGTAGCTTTGTGAAAAGCTTAGAGAAAGATCTTTTGGGCTAAGTGCTAGCTAGAAAGAGTCTTGACCCCATGGGCAAAGGAGCTGTATCTCCTGCTGTTTGATTTCTGCTGTGTTCGGAGGAACCAGGCTTTGTGCATTCTTTGTAAATAAACAGGATGACACTGGAGAAATATATGACTATTATCAGTTTCACCTCCTACCTGAAATAGCCCTTGGGATAACCACTTAGGTCAAAAAAGGGTCCTTTTTATCCTGCTTGAAATACATTTGATTTCAGAAAGGCTTTCATCATTGATATCTTTACAAGTGATACGCAGTTCCTACGTCTCTGAATTATTTCCTGTGTAACACATATATGTCTGCATTAGAATATGGGTTTCTCATAAGGGAAGAACTTGCAGTGTTTGTGTTGTATGTTCAAAAGATCTAAGTTACAAGAAATTTAGTACTGGAGACCAAGAAATATAAGAACTCTGGTGGTCTGAGCAGCGTTAATTGTGCTTAGCAATAGGATCACCAACTCATCTACTCTACAGGTAAGAATAGACAGAGGAAAAATGAATTTTAATAAAAAATATTGAAGAGTTTCGTCTACAAGGTATGTACAACTTGTAAAATTTGAAAAATATTGTGGAGAAGCACTGTTCTGAAGAGATTGCCTTTAAGTAGCTTGACTCATTTTGGCTTCACTGATCCTTATCCAAATATTAATTGTTTTGCATTGCATTCTAACATCTTTGTATTGTACAGAAGCTTGTGATAATTCTATTTAATAATTTCTAGTGATCTAGAAAGAATTATTCAAAGCGTAAAATGCTACTCTTGCAAAATTTGACTCAAAGGAAAAAACAAAGATATTTTTTAGAAAGCTCAGACTTATATGGAAGGGATGTCTGAAAACCATAAGCTGTTCAGCAAATTGCTAAGCATTTGGTTCTGATCAATGACTGATCACCTTTAATAACATCTTAACTGTTGTCTTTTTTAACCTTACTAGAATATTATGACTGATGTAACTCCAGAACATGCAAGCTTGGCAAAATAGGACTGAGTATGCCACCGGGCTGCTGTTAGTGATCTCATTGCAATCAGCTTCTGGAGTAAAGACTTACTAGACAAGACCATCTCTCTTAAAGCAAGGAACGGAGAATGGGGAAAGGCTTCTTGAGCTTCATGTTCTCGCTCTGTGCCCCTGCCCAGCCTTTTAAGAGTCTCTTGTCCCGTCCCCAGGTGACTATAGACTGCCATGGTGTTCAAAATCTTCCGGAAAGAAAAGCAGCAATGGGAGGTTTCCTGGGCAATCGACCAAACGAAAGAAGTAGTCATGGAGCTAGTGAAATGGTCTTTTTATTTGGCTTACCTGGTTGCAGCCTTGTACAGATTGAAGAGAGGGCGAATTACGCCCAACATTTATGCTGCCTTGAGATGAAAACACTAGGGAGAAGTAAGCAATATTTCTTAATATGCTGCCAATATTTCAAGAATCTGAGACTGCATGACTAATGATAGTACTTGGGGATGATTCTGAAAATGGAAATTGGGTACTGGATATTTGCACTGGTGTACAGATCAATGGACTATAGTAAAAGGTATTCTGTTTTATGTGGAAAGATTTTTTCTGTGTTTTCCCAAAACAAAGTTATCTTTCATTCTTTTCTCTGATGAAGTATTTTTTTGTTTCACAAGGAGACTCAGTGGTTGTTAGTAGGGGAAAAAAAAGACAATTAAAGGAAGATCAGAGAAGGTATTTAGTCATCCCAGACATTATCAGTGAGTGTTCAGGTCAGTGTGGTTTCTTCAATTTAAAAAGGATCCCTAGCTGCTTTGGGCCAAGGTCTTGTAACAACCAGTAGTTGACATAATATTACTTCATTCCAAAGAAATAACACAGGTATAGCTTACCCTGCCTTGAAGCAACGAAGTGAATAACAAAATGAACTTGGCCTCTTGAGCTTGAAGGTCCAGGGTTCCATCCCTATGCACTCGCAGTCATGGAGCTATTCTTGCTCACTTAAAAATGAATGGAAAAAACCAAGAGTTTAAGTGAGAGTATAATGGGTTCTAATATAATGCATTATTGCTTTTATGCACCAAAAACTTCCCTTTAATTTCTTCAGGCTTGATCAGGAATTAAATTGGCCTTTCGCATGCTTGAAGTTTGTATTGTCTTTTATGCTCTCCACTATAATTGCCATGTAAACAGAAGTTACAATGTCCTAATGAGGGGCAAAAAGCCCACACCCCAAAACCCCAGACCCTCTTAATATCCTACAAGATCCTATTTCCTTTTCCTTATTCCTATAAGATCCTATTCAATTTTTACTGACGTGACTGGAAAGTTTTCTGTTGATTTTAATGCGTGTTGTATAAGGCTACTTAATAGTTTATTGTTGTGAACTTTTTCACCTCGGTCACTGGTCACTGCTCACTATGTGGATTTGATGAGAGTGAGGCAGTTGCAAGCATAGCAAGGTGCTCTTTTAGATGTACTTGCATATAGTTGCAAGCACAGCATCTCATAAAACCTGCTCTAACCTGTGTTTAGGGACTTTTAGGCAGTGAAGAATATAATTTAATTCCCTCTGAGGTTTCTTTAGGAGGAATTGGCAACCCATCTTGCTTTGGGAAGAAATTTGGCATGACAGTATATTGACTTTATAGACTTTCTTTCTCACTTCCAGTGAGACGCATTTACCACTGAACGCTCAACATAATGACAATCCTTAAAGCACTAGAATGAGGTTCCCAAAAAAGATGTTTTCATTTTGCAATAAAGTCAAACTGTTTTCTGTAAAACATTTCAGTCAATATAAGCCAATTAACCCTTTTCCCTAAATGAAATGTATGCATGGAATGAATTTGTTAAAGAGAAATACCAAAATATTTCTCACTTAACTTGACAATATGATAACACAATATACTGCTGTATCTTGATAATAGGCTAAAAAATGTGCGCAAAATTGCATCTATCATGCTGAAAACCTTTCTGTATAAAACACGTGTTTCCTTAGAATCATTGAAGCAAAACTTATTTAAATTGGCTTAAATTCCAGCACTCTGACTTTTAGAATCAGATTTAGTTAGCTAGAATGTCCTCCATCTAAAAGACAGATTCATAAATGAGCAAAGGTACTTTTTTGTGCATGGTATCACTTTTAAAAATTAAGTTCAAAGGTAGATACCCCAAACTGCTACTGCACTCTATGCAGTCCTGCAGATATTTAAATATCCACTAGGAATATTCCTGGACAGCAAAATGTCTGCCTCTGGCTTTATTAGAAGTACTGAGCAGAAATAGTTGTGAGATTCTTGCTTTGTGGACCAATAATTCACATTAAAATCATAGAATTATAGACTATCTCAAGTTGGAAGGGACCTCTAAGGATCACTGAGTCCAATTCCTTGCTCCTTGCAGGGCGACCTAAAACTAAACCCTATGACTGAGAGCATCGTCCAGCCGCTCAAACCTAGTGAGTTAAGATTTGCTTCTCCTGTGTGACTCCATAGATACAGAGTCATTTCAAGCAGGGTGGAACAGTTTGCAAAAGACAGATCGAAAGATCATGCCTTTGCCCTGCTCTGCCACTGTCGCACAAAGCCTGATAGCTATGGAGTTCTCCTGGCAGGTGGGAATGCACTCTTAATATCTCAGGAGGGACAGTTACTGTCCATCTCCCACATCAGAGAATGTGGTAACACATGCTTGAATCTTCCACGTCTAGTGGGTTTAATGTTCTCTCTGTGCAAACAACCATGACCCATAGTAATTTATACAGCTTGATTATTTTAAATCTCATGAGTTGTTTTTTTCCTCTTTCTCTATTGTTACTGTAAAACTGTTCCACAAACACTCTCATCTGACAGGCAAGAACTTTTAATGATTCTTGTTCTGAGTTTATTCCATGGCCACTCCTTTTCTTTGCCTATTAGCTTAAACGGCTCTTCTATCTCTAATGTTTAACTGTGTGATGTGTTTATATAGAGCAAACGTATATCCTCTTGGCCTTTCTTCTAAGAGATTCAGGAAGCCAGGCATTCTTTTAGTTTTCCCTGAAAAACAGGCTATTCAACCTTCTGATCACACTGGTTGCTTCCCTGTCTACTTGCTCCAGATAGAGAGCGATTGTTCTTCAACATGAGAATTGTGGTGGAGTATTTAAAAGAAAATTTTGAAAGTAGCTTATATGTCACGAATACTTACCTACCAAAAATACTTCACATAATACCTTTCTAAGATGACTTTGCTTTTCCACGTGGGCACATTGTACTATTGGTTATCAGTCATAACAAATTCATCTCCCCTCTTCCATTTCCATCTCACAAGTTCTCGTGCATAGTGTAAATTCATGAAATGTAAGTAACGTAAGTTCCTACCTGTATAACCTTGCATTTTTGCATTACTTATTTTCAGGCAGCTTCTATTCCTAGATTTCTCAAGGTGTGGCACTGAGATTCTTCTTTCTAGCCTTTTGTGGGACCTACCTCAATCAAATTTCAGTAGTGCTATTTCAAATAAGACACGGTGAAACCTGTTTTAAACTATTCTGGACCCAATTTGTCATTATGTTATTCCTGAGTCACTGTAACTCCATGGAGTTCAATTGAGTTACGGAAGCATAAGTTTGGATTAGCATATGAATCAGACCTTGCAATGTCCAACTCCCTAGTTGTAATTCTTGCTTATTTTCTCTTAAAAGGCAAGTTATTCATGAAGTCAGAGAGTGTACATTTATTATTTGAACAAATAGAAACTAACATACTGAAATAATGAGATTCTGAATTTTTCCAGAATTAAATTCTGAGTGTTGTTTCTAGGTTAGATACAGTGCAGTTGAACTACAGGATAATCTCTGTTGTTTGTAGTCTAGGGTTAGCACAGAATAAGGGTCCTATGATAACTATTTGTAACTGTAACAAAGGTATTTAATCAGTCTGAAGTAATTCACTGAAAGCCAGAAGTCTGATTAGACTCTTCTCTGATTTAAGTCAATATATAGAGAGAATAGAAAGCTTGTGATATTAAGAAAAATTCCCTCTATGTGCAATGACAATTTGGAGAGAATGGTTTGAGTGGGAGCTTGTTACAAGAAATGACTGATCTTGGTGCTTATGGAAGGAAATGTAATTAGCTAATCAAAGGTTAATGTAAGAAATAAGTCACAATTAAGAGATCTCTGAAACTATACCATAGAAAACCACAACGTTTCAACAAGATAATAATGATCTCAAGATAACACAAATTTGAAATCCTTTTCTGTCATGGAATTTTAAAACAGCTCTCAAGAGTTCATAATGTCAGGTCATTCTGACCATAAAATGGTTCTGAGGTCCTAAGTGACCTAGAGTCCTAAGAACCCACCAGGCAGGCCTAGGACGGAGTCTGGGGGCAGCAGCTCCTCATACTTCTGAGACACCAAGAATTCTTTTTGTGAGAAGTCTGCAATACAGTCAGGGTAGGTTAAATTTGCTGTCTGGTGTCTGTACCCTTTCTTGCTCTCAGTGTACATGTGAGTTCTCATGCTAGTGTGAAGTCCTATCAACAATAGCAGTATTTAGAGTTGCTGTAACTAGTCCTGCACGTGTGTTCATAGTTCAAAACCTGACAAGCCGCAGGTGGAAATTATAATATTGGTTACTGCTCAGGAGTATAGTTATCTAGGTTTAAGCATGGATGCAATTTTTTAGCAAACACTCAGAGTCTTATAAGAGAAATTGTCAGAATTAGAATTTGTTCGCACAAAGTTAGTGTAACCTGTGGAGTATCAAGTTGGGCAGTGACAAATTCTGGACAAAAACCATACAGCTTGCTTTAAAACAAGGTAAAATACTATATAACCAAGTGATTGAGCATAATGATTGTTTTCCTTTCTTTTAGCATTGAGAAAGTTCTTTACAGTCTTAAGTAGAAAGTCATGCTGTAGTCCCTTCTGGAGTTTTAAAGCTTTGTTTTCATGAATTATACCTTTCATCTGGCAATTACTATGGCAGAATAGCCTAATTTTAAGAAGACCATCTGGCCAGTGTTTATCTCTGATCACATGCTCCAGGAAGGAAAAGTGTAAGTCACAAATTTTACCAAACCAGCTGGAGTAAGCATGTTTGATGGAGAGAGTATTTCACCCAATGTCTTTGTTCAAAACTGTGAGGACTGTGGTTTTTTTCGCACTACATAAGACAGGAGCTGGAGCTGGGCATTCTCAAAGACACTGGGGAGGAATCTGTTGGTCAGAAACAGGGTGAAAGCCCTGTGTAAATCTTTGCATTTCTGCTTATCCAAAGGCAAATACTTCAAAAGGAACCTCTGAATATTTCTGTGAAGTCTATAAGGAACTGGACTCTTAACTCTACAGATGTACCATACATAAAGTTTGGTATGGTTTTCAGAACTTGTGTTGAGCTGAATGGCATGAGAAATTCACCAAAAATGGAGAAGTCACTAATGAGCAAGCAGACTGACTGCAACGGTATTTAGACACTGTGCACTGAAACACAAGGCAAGAGGCCGTCTTTCCTTCTTGAGAAGGTAAGCAATCC
Organism: Dromas ardeola; assembly: GCA_013398915.1. NCBI lineage: Eukaryota > Metazoa > Chordata > Aves > Charadriiformes > Dromadidae > Dromas > Dromas ardeola. The sequence goes on along the minus strand of VYZM01013151.1, from coordinate 71,784 downwards.
TAATGAGACAGCTTATTCTTGAATCTCATGCTGGAGCATGCTGGGGATGTTTGCTGGAAAACCCTCCTCTTCCTCCCATCCCTCCAGGCAGAGCGCTACACAGTGGCATTCACCAGCTCCATGGACACCCCTGGGGGCAGTGGGTGCTGTCAGGATTGCTTTGCCAAGGGTCCCCCTCGAGATCCTTTTAACCCATTTTTGGTTCTCTAATCCTCATACTCTCATTCTCAGATTTCATTGATGTCCCCCAGAGTTAGTTGTTTTCCCTTTCTTTCTGTTTCCTGTTGCACTTTCCTTTCCAGGAGGGCTTGAGGATTTGGCGAGGGCTGGGCTAGCGCCCAGACCTCAGAGGGAAAATGAGAAAAGAAGTGCAATGCAGAGATTCCATTTAAATCAGCAGAAGCTAGGCATCTGAGACCCAGCCCAAAGCAAAATAACATGAAAAAACTGGTGTAAATTCTTTTCCTTTGGTTCTCTTCAGGTATAATACTTTGGGGAGAGGAGGAGATTGTAACAATAATAGCTACCAGTTTTATATGCAAACCTGATTTTCAGAATTACACTGTTCTTTTAAAAAATATACCTGAAGTCTGTAGCAGCATCCCACAAGAGCAGAGACAACTAATTCTTAGCATTCTACATTAAAATAGAGACTTTCACCCCTTTTTATATGAAATTTTAAAAGAAAGCTTTTAGATCATTTGAAAGCGAGCTGACAACTAGTAGGAAGAGCTAGGCTCAGAAATAGCAATTTTGTTTGAGATTACCAAGCAGCAGAAAAGATGCCTCTGGAAATACGCAGCTGTTTGGATAAAATACAAGGAGAGCCCTGACTCCAGGAGCACTGAATACCAGCTCCTGCTGTGCAGCTGGCAGCAGGAAGCAATGAGGCCAGGGTTTCAATCACTTCGTGGCAGACAGAGTTAGGTACAGGAACTAGGGCTTCACTAGTCAAGGAAATGCAGGTATTCTCTGTGGGGAAGGTCACAACGTAGCTAGGAAGGTAAGAAAGAGGAACAGAGACAAAATAACAGAAATCACTGCAAAATGATCATTCCAATATACAGAAATAAAATCAGCTTAAGAAAGATGATTATTTAGAGTAAGTTCCTCAGAAATTTCCATGTCTAAATTTCTCAGAAAAGAAAAAAAACATTTAAAATCTACTTTTTGTTGCTTAGGTTAATATAATTCTACATTTCTATTCCTACATCCTCTGAAACAAGTAGGTCTGTAAATATTAGGCTTCCACATCATTGACAGGAATTGTCAAGGGCTCTAATAAAGGAGTTCAGCAGTAAATGTGACTTGAAAATAATAATTCGAACTGATTACATCTGAGATACTTCTCATATAGCAGAATGCGTAAGTGAACATTGCAAACTTAGTCATTATGTCTCCTGTCTGTGCCAAAATATTTTCTCTCCAATTAAGAGAATTATTTCTTTCCTGGATATCAGAGGTGAAAACCTGGTCCCACTGACAACGGTGACAAAATACTCCGTGGCTTCAAAGGAATAAAAATATTGTGTGTGTCTTCCTGATCAACAAGATTTCAGAATTAAAATCATGGAAGACTGCATTTGATTAAACAGCTTCTATTCTATTATTAAAAGCCCAAACCAAGAATTTTGTCTGATATTTATGTCATACAGGCAGTGGCACTGTTTAGTTTCCAACATTCTCCATATAGCAGAGACTTGGTTACTTCAGTAGTGCTCTGCACGAGTAAGGGGAACTCTGTGGAAATTATAGCATTGTCTGGACTACAGCCCAGTGTACGTCCTGACTTTCTGAGGGTTATTTCTCCGTAGGTAAAATAATCAGTGAGACTATCTGATGCCCTCTAAACCTTAGAGCTGCCCCTGGAAAGGGTGATATTCTGAAATTGACAGTAATAAGAAAGTGTGGGAACATAAGTCAAAATGTATCTAGTAATATAATTTATTGTTTTTCAAAACCAAATGACATATGTATAACCTGCTGGATGATAGATGCTCTAATATAGACATTTTTCTTCCCATTAGAACAACTTTTTAGGAGATAATAAATGAAATTACATATTTTCAGAAGCACTAGAAAGTATCTTTTGTCTATTACAAGTGGTTGGAATTCTTTAACATTGGCTGCATATAAATTCTTTGCATTACTGCTGTGTATAAAAGCTTTGAATTTGCAAGATGTAATCTTGAAATATTTTTAATTCTAACACCAAAAATCAAGTGTCAACCCAAGATTTTCTTAAGTTTCTCAGGTTACTCTTCTTTCTTCATATGCACCTCTAAATTTAATAATACCGGACTGATTTCATGTCCTACAGAATATAACTACTGCTGTACTGGGTTCAAACTGAAGATCCACTGAGACCAGCACTCTGTCACTGATGGTGACCAATATTGGATGCTGAGAGAAAAAAGTTTAAAAACCCAGTGAAGAAAAAACTTTCCCATGTTTTCTCTCCCAGTTTCTGTCAAACAAATGGAGAGAATTTTTTGAGCCAATACTGGACAAAAAGCATCATGTTTACTAGCCACTGATGATCCTGACTCCTGCGAATTTCTCCAGTACTTTCTGGAAATCACTTTAACTTTCAGCTTTCAGAGCATTACGTGGCCCTACCCCACAATTTAATAACATTGTAGTAATAATCATTGTAATAAATGCCTATAACTAATTGTTGTAGTTTATGGTTATATCATTACATATATATAATTAATTGATGTACATATATATTGTTAAATGTTATTGCTAATTGTTATAATTAATAACTATAAAGTGCTATAGTAATTTCCTGTTCACCCTCTCTATACTATTCATGATTCAATGATCAGAGTGATATGTATTGTTGTAACTATTTATTCCTTATAAAACAGTTTTCCAAAACATCATAAATCATCCTCTCTTCAGGGACTCTTTTCCAAGCTGAAAAATCTTACTTTGTTTATTCTCTTCTCATACAGAAGGGTTACAAACCCCTGACCATTAATGGTAGCGTTTTCCCACTTACGCATTCTGCTATGGGATGGACAAAACTGTATATATTGTTCAAGGAGTGGGTGCGCTCTGCATTTACATGGTGGCATTGTTTATGTTCTTTTTTTCTCTCTTACTGCATGTGCTTCCCA
>VYZM01013151.1:47667-68643 GCA_013398915.1 Dromas ardeola | reverse complement strand
CCCATTTTCCCTACTGCTAGCTATAGTGGTTATATTTTCAGAAAACTATCCACAATGACTCCAAGAACTCTTTCTTGAGGGATAGCTCATTCAGAGACCATTATGTTACAGCCACACTTAGGATTTTCACCCCATGTACAATTCTTTTCACTCATTGTCAGCTAATTTTATCTGCCTCATTCTGTCCGTTCATTCAGTATCTTCAGAGCTGTTTTTCTGCAGTTTTAGATTTAACTGTTATGAGTAATTTTCTGTCATTTGAAGACTTTGTTACCTCATTGCTCATCCTTATTTTTCCCATTCCCTTTATTTCATATTCATGTTGAACAGCACGCGATCCAGCACACATCTCTGTACGCTCTGTTAGTAAGCTTCAAAAATGTAGTTAATGCTGCTTATTGAGAAGCTGGAATGAGCACAGGTTGTCTGCAGTTTCTAATCAATAGGCTCCTAGGCAAAAGTGGGAAATGATCTTCAGTTTGGTGAATCTGGCCCTTTACCTCGTTTACTTTTTTACAAGTACAAGAAAATCAAACACCAAATTTCATTTCAGACAGGGCATTCCATATCTAACTTGGTTTTTAATTTTGCAAGGAAAAAAAAATCCAGTTTGATTATCCTTATGGATTTCTTTGTTTTTCACTGCTAAACCCAGGAAGCTGTTTATCACCTAGTTCTAATCTTAAAACCTGTCATCTTTTATTTTTTTTTTTAACAGGAATTTCTTGGCAGAAATTTGTGTTCCTTATGTCACTCAGAGTGAACTGCTTAATCCGTTCTACAGCTACATCTCATCAGTGATAGATGAGAAGTCAATTAGTGCCATAAAAAGTTCTCTTCATCTGTCCTTAATACCAGACATGTGAGTCGGGGAACAGCGACTTGGAAAAAATTGGACCACATTTTCTCTGATGTTCTTTCTCCGTTAACTGTAGTTTGGAAAATCAGGAAACAAATTCTCTCTGACTCAAAATACTTGGTACCCTGGGGCCATAAACACATCAGAAAAATTAACGATGGTGTGATTTGTAGGAGGTTCAGTGAAGTTGGTCTGGAAATATAATACTGGGAGGAAAGTAGGATTTCATAATGAAGCTTCAAATATTGGCAATGTATTTGCATTAAAATGTTCCTTTTTCAAACATCAAGCTCTAACTTGTCCAGACATTGTCATGTTGGCCTATCCTTAGAGGAACAGAAGTTCCTAAGTTTTAGAAAGACTGTGACATGTTCCTTCCTGAAGCACTTCAGTGAAGGTGTGGTACTATCCTGTGGGCTTTAAAGCTGTATCCACAAACCTTTTCCATAACTAGCGCTCTGTTTTAGATAAGTTTGAAAAAGCTATATGTGTAATTTTATTAATACTAGTTTTGTTTTTGCTTTCTGCATGGCATAAGCACAAACTTTACTCATTTATTTAAAAATCAATATCATATAGAGAGCAAATTGCTTTTATGTCTTATTTTACGGTGCTATGGCTCACACAGTATTATTGCAGTAAATGCAGAAATGTTAGCACTGTTTAAATCAAAAGTGAGCATTGTAAGTTGTTTATAGACAGCAAGTTCAGCAAACAAAGGTAGCATTATGGAAAAGAAAAACACATTGATATAGTACTTTGTCATCTAATCATTCTCTGCAATTTGCTCAACATTAGATTTAAAGCTGTTGGCTAATAGGTGGACAATACTGTTTTCCCATACATGATTTTAAATAATGTGTATTCTGCTTTTCATATTTAAAAGCTGTTATCTGTCAATACGGGAAGAAACAGCGATGATGCCTGATTCTCATTAAAAATAGTAATACCCATCTATTCAAGATTGTTCCATCCATCCAGAATTGTTTTTTGTTGTTTCGAGTCAGTGACCGCAGAATGCTTTCCAGACTTCCCAAGAGTAATGGCTAGGAGAGTCTAGCTCTGTAAATGTGACATATTAATACCTAAATGTATTATATGACATTCCTCCACCAAGTTACGTGGAATTAGATTACATTGTGAGTAAAGGCTAGCCCATAGATTTAGTGCTTCAGCAACATACAGGATTTAGTGGACACAGGCCACCACGGGTTCTCACTTGCTGTGAGAGAGGTGGGAGGCAATGAAGGAAGGTGACCTTTTCTGTGTATTGGCTGCATCTCTCCTTGCTTCATGCGCTTAACTCTGCATGATGTGTGGATTTAGCAGCCCCTCAAGGGCTGCTTTCTTTGGCATGCTGAGATCTGCCTAGAAAAAAGATAGGAAGGTTTTCCTTTCACAATAGTATCCATTGAGGACATACGCTTTAGGCCTTGGTTATCGAGGATAAAATTCCATGTTCTCCTTAACTGGATGAACACCTTTCCTCTCCCATTAACACTGCTCAGTACAGCAAATGCACGGTGGGCTCTAACCCTCCCCTCCTCTGTCCAAAGGCCTGCTGGATCCAGTCTGGCACAGGGCATAAAATAACTGTCCGCTCCAATGACAGCAAGGTGTGCTGCCGAGGAGGGCAATTGTTTAGCTGTGTGTTAACACAGAACATAATTTGGTCTTTAACCGCACCCCAGCTGAAGTGAGGCCCGGGCTGGTGCTGCTGTGCTTGCGGCTGACATAGCCATGAGGAGTAGATATGGTTATAAGAGCTTCGGAGCTCCACTCAGCCATTTGGCATGGTTAGGTCTGCACTACTTCGTGAATTGCACGTGGTCCCATAAAGTTAAGCCCTTCTTCGGAATTCACCAGAAGTACTTGCAGTACTTTTACGGAACCTGTTATTTATCGTGTTCAACACGGCTTGTAAAATGAAGTCTTACTGCAGTTTTGAGCGCTAGTAAAAAAGGTTGGGATTCACAAAGCACCATAATGGAGTTAAAGGTTCAGCTATCACAGACTCCTACAGTTACCTTTAAAAAATCAGTGATTATTTAATACTCTTTTATGTCCATTTATTTTAGAATATCTAAATGAATAACGGAAGCTGTTTCACTAACTGTATTATCACCGTGCCTCAATGTACTTAAGCAGATGCATAATCTTTGCATGTGACTAGTTCTGTTCACTGTAAAGGGACTATGTTTGTGCTTAGCTTTAAGCACATTGAAGCATTTTGTTATTCAGGAGGTGATATTTCAAGAAAAATATCAGCTTCTGTGCATAAAATAAATTTTTAGATATCTTATAATTAAAGGGAGGATGAATCAATCATGCATATAAAATGCAGTAAAAGGAAAAGTTTGACTAATCAAACAATTTCTGCTTTTAATAAAAACAGAGATATAATAGATGGTTATGATGCTGAACTTTCTTTTATAGCTTCCAAAACGCTTTACAGAAGAGCTGGCTTTAGCTTCACCTCCTAGATGGAGAAGCTGAGGTCCAGAGGACTCCAAAAAACTGTAGTCTGCCTTTAGCTGCCCAGCAAGCCAGTGACTGAGCCTGGACCTGAGCCTCATTTTTTCATGTGCCACCTATCAGTAACCACTGGCCCACAAGCAGTTTTGTATAAAATCATTTGTTAAATAGCAATACTTACAGAATTTTCTGTTGCTTTTTCTTGCTCAGGCTTGCTTTATCAGATAATGAACTGGAGTAAACTGGCTAGTTCTTGTGGGTCTGTTCCCTTCCATCTGGATACGTTTCTTCATAATAAGTTTGCATTATTTTTCTGCCGGTCACCTTGGGTAAGTAATTATAGTGGCTCATAATGGGAGGCACACAACCATATTTTGCCTTAATTCAGGCAAACCCCATATATCTACTCCAGCCAATTAGCAAGTAAAAGATTCAATATGAAAAAAAATAAAGTATCATTAGAATACAAGTTTCTTGCTACAAGAAATTTTTAAAAATGTGTTCAGTTTCCTGGAGATGTAATTTTATATTCCCAAAGCTTTGTCCAGGGGATTGTTACAGACATTGAAAAATTTCTTTACAGCTTGACTCAGATATTTCTGCAATGACAGGGACAACTTGTAGGTATGAGTGTGTATCAGGAAGTCCATTTTTTCCCTTAGGAAATAATTTCTTATTCTTTGCGTGGATAAGGTAGAATTAGCATGCTGTTAAGATTTAAATTTTGTGTATTGATACTGTGCATAAAATGATGCAAATGATGATCAATGGACAAAAAAGAAATAGATACTTCAGAAGAGAGAGAAGGGTGGAAACATCAGAGAACAGGGAGAAATACATGGTAAGAGAGCACATGTGTGACAAAGCATAAATTTTGTAGCCTAGCAGTGATAACACTCAGTTTAAAGTAGGGCATAGCTGAATTAGATCCTAAAGATCCCGCTAGGTTTAGTGAGATGCCATTTTGAATAGTTCATTAAGTAATTGATATTGACATTTTGGTAAGTAATTAATGCTGAATTTCATATAGAATGGTTTAAGTATTAGGATTTTATTCTTACAGATAAGATGGCATTGTTATGAAATCTTATCTCTGTGGTTAATTCCTCAGAAAAAACTCCTCTATCAGAAAAAAATATGAGTTTCATGGAAACTGGGGGCAGGGGTGCACTTCAGTTTATATTTTTTTTCTTACATAATTCAGTTATGGACTGAAAAAATAGTTGTCAGAGAAGTCACTGGACTGGGTTGGCATCTTGTTGAAGGCAATTGTGCTGCAATGGTGCAAGTTGTATTGTACTGAGCTGCTGTTTATTGAAAAATGAGAAAAGAGAGAACCAATTTTTAGCAATGCTGAATAGTTTCAAGGGGAGTATGAATCGATAATTAAAGTCCCTCCTATTTAGAATTTTAACCTATCTCTTCAAGGCAATACTCCTTACTGCAAAAATATTTTTGACTGCATAAGCAGGAATACAAGAAGGGTGTAGTATCACTTGTATTAAGTTGTGAGAAGCTAAGAGAGGGGAAAAAGTTATAGAAACAGTTGTGTCTTCCAAGGTCCTAATCCAGCAAAATTTGTATATAACCAATCAGCATTAACGGGACCTTAACAGGCTTGAGAAGTGGGCCTGTGAACCTCATGAGGTTCATCAAGGCCAAGTGCAAGGTCCTGCATGTGGGTCAGGGCAATCCCAAGCACAATTACAGGCTGGGTGGAGAATGGATTGAGAGCCACCCCGAGGAGAAGGACTTGGGGGTGTTGGTGAATGAGAAGCTCAACATGAGCCAGCAATGTGCACTCGCAGCCCAGAAAGCCAACTGCATCCTGGGCTGCATCAAAAGAAGCATGGCCAGCAGGTCGAGGGAGGTGATTCTGCCCCTCTACTCTGCTCTGGTGAGACCCCACCTGGAGTACTGCATCCAGCTGTGGGGCCCCCAAAATAAGAATGACATGAAGATGATCAGAGGGCTGGAGCACCTCTTCTATGAGGACAGGCTGAGAGAGTTGGGGCTGTTTAGCCTGGAGAAGAGAAGGCTCCAGGGAGACCTTATAGCGGACTTCCAATACTTAAAGGGGGCCTACAGGGAAGATGGGGAGGGACTTTTTGTAGTGATAGGACAAGGGGTAACTGTTTTAAACTGAAAGAGGGGAGATTTAGATTAGATATTAGGAAGAAATTCTTCACTGTGAGGGTGGTGAGGCACTGGAACAGGTTGCCCAGGGAAGCTGTGGATGCCCCGTCCCTGGAAGTGTTCAAGGCCAGGCTGGATGGGGCTTTGAGCAGCCTGGTCTAGTGGGAGGTGTCCCTGCCCATGGCAGGGGGGTTGTAAGTAGGTGCTCTTTAAGGTCCTTTCCGACTCTAATCATTCTATGATTCTATGATTAAGCAATTCCTTTATCTGTATCCAGTGCAACCCTTCAGACTTTGCACAAGGCTGGGATGTGAATGAAACATCAGTGTGCATTCAGAATAAATATTGGAATGTTTGGATATTCAGTACTGCCAATCAAAAATTGCCATTTAAGAAACAGACTCATACCATAAATATGACTTTTGTCACTCACTTCCTCCTCCTCCCTCCATAAAGAGAAAAAAAAAAAAAAGAAAAGAAAAGAAGAAATTCACATTTTTCTCTCAGACCCTTGAACATTCCCTCACAGGCCCTCCGAAGCTTTATTCCCAAAGATATTATCAGACTGAAAACACTGAAGCAGCTCACAGTATCAAAGAAATGTAGTGCTTCCTAAAATCACAAAACTTCTGTTTTCTTAGCAAGATATGGGAAGCAGGGGCAAAAGCCAGTCAAAACTTGCTGACCTGATGGCTGGCTCTTTACGTCTATTTTTAGGTTGAGCCTGAGGTTGTTCAGAGCAGATTCTGGAAAGCCAATTGTTTTGTGTCAATCTATTCAGTAATTATATAAGTTGCTAGCTTTAGCAAGAAATAAAGTTTGTGGGTTATGTTTCTCTTTCCTGTTGAGGCCTAAAAATAAATTCCAACTTTGATAATCTTTTTCTTTGCAGCACTTATTCTAGCATTTAATTGAACTGTGGACTCTTTAAACTTCAGGCACCCCCTTCCTGAGCTTCGTAAATTCCTGTTATTGGTCCAGGTACCTTTCCTCATTTCCTGCAGTATATTTGCCAAAACAGCCTCATCTTGCTCTTATGTGATCATTTCAAAATCATCTGATGTGCCTTAAGTCAAAGACAATAAGAGATGTTCGTTCAGTCAAACAAGTCATTCAGGCTATTTGCAGGACTGGCAGGCTCACAAGATTTACTTCCCCCCCCACACACACTCTTGAGATGTACTACCTCCAAGAAAGATGAAACCTGGCGACATAACATTCCAGGGTAAGATAGTATTGCTGCTGGGGAGAAGAAGTAATTCTCCATGAAATGAGGTCAGCAGTCCCTTTTTCCTGTATCTCCCTTATATTTCTTCATGAATTTGTCGTGTCATCATTGCTCCTCAGAAAAAGAGACACGGGAGATAAGGAAGAGAGATTATTCTGTAACTTCTGTGGTATTTCCTCCCTCCCCACAACACTACACCTACTACAGCTCTCCTGCCATTAATGGAGAAGAAAATCAGTGTGTCCCTTCAGTATGCTATGCCTGGTGGCTAACAATCTCCACTGACACCCTTTCTGGAGCAGCTCCACCGACATGCGTCTGTTCTTTATTATTGGTAGAACACGGAGATTTTAAGCCTTGGTTGACTGAATATGTCATCATTTGGGAGCAAAGATGTGCATTCTGTCCTTTCTATGTCTTTGTTTCAGATCTGTGATATCACCAGTTTAATTTCCCATCCCTCAAATATGGATAAAAAACCCCAAGGTAACAACCCTAACCTGATGCTGAGAGGATGAATTTGCAATATGTAAAACAACTGCCATAATGAAAGAAACTTTGTTAGTGCTGAGACAGATTGACTGCCCCATTAAAATCTCCAAGATTAAAGGTATGTGTCCTCTGTCATACTTAAAGTAAATAGTTAAGTCCTTTGTGTCATGATTTGTTTTTAGATTTGAAGAAGACTCTTCTAAAGAGAACCCCTTTTTACCCAGGTTGGTACCGATAATGACAATCTTCTGGAAGAATTCAGCAGAGTAGTTGGAGTTTCTATCTTTTATCTTTTATCCTTTGCTATCTATTCCATTATAGATGTTGAGAAAGATAGCTTTGCTTGTTTCAAAGTTCAGATTTTTTCCTTGGTCAGATTGTTTTTCTTCTTTTTTTTTTTTTTTTTTAACAAAGTTGTAATAGGTGTTATTCTTTTTCAGTCCTTTAAATTTATGTTTCATACTGAGGGAAAATAACACTCCTGAATAACAAGTAAACTACATGCACTATAATATTCAAAATAGCAGATTTCAGTCTTCTTTAATTATGTTTCATCAAGTGTATCTTTATCTACAAACTGTTTAAAAATCGTATTGCACAAAAAAAGTTGGTTGACATTTCTGTATTCTTGTTACTCTATTGAATTCAATCTGTGTCTCAGAGTTTATGCGTATTCTGTTTTCTGTCTGGGAAAGGGAGAGTTCATTCTTGTCTTTTATACTTACATGCTATTATAATATAAATAATAAATAATGAAAGAGCTTTTTTTTTTCCTGAAAAAACCCCCACAAAACAAGAGCAGAGAGAAAGAATTAAATTATTTTTTTTCTTGCTTGTACATGTTTAAAACACAATTCATTTCAAAATCTGAATGTTGCTAAATAACAAAAAAATGCAACTACACGCCACATTAAGGATTTCAGGAGTTCATTAAAATGATTTAAACTTTTCTTGGGTAAAAGTCAAAAGAACTGGCAAAATATCAGTGCTGAGAATAACACCCAGGCTATTGCTGTGCCAGTTGCTGCACTTGCTACAACAGACCTAAATGGGTTATTCTTAAGCCTCCACCATGAAAGTATATTTAGCATTTTTAAAATACTTTTCTTTGGTGGTGAGGCAGTTTTGTAAGAAGTGCTGTGGAAATCTAAGGCACAGAAAAATCTTTTAAATCATCAGTGCTTGAACATAAGTAATGTAAGCAGGCTTTAAACTGTCTCACAGACAAATGATACTTCCTGCTGAGCTGACCCATTCTGTGACACAATTTAAGTGGATTTTTTTTCTGTTTATGATCTTTTATTTGTTCTATTACACTTCAAAGCTGTGTTCTGTAATTTCAGACAGCTCCAGAAACTTTCATCTTCAGGACCTTGTATGATTTACTTAATTAAGTGATGTACAGGTTTTAAGATCTGGAGTTTGGACATAAAGGATTATGTTAAATGACATAGAGCTGATGTGATCCAAGGTGCCATATGATGTGGTTATTCTTATTCTGATCTCAATTAAACAATGATCTGCCCCTAACTACTAAATGGAGATGACTATTCCCTAATTCGATTCACATGCAGGGAATTATTTCTTGTTATGAAGCAGCAATTTTACAGTAATTTTGTTAAATTGTATATAGTCTGTATATATAAAAAATGTACTCTGAATACACGATGCATTATCTATTCATATATATGAATATATACTCTGAATATATAAAAGAATACTACCATCATGGAGAAAGAAATATAATCTTAAAAAAAAAAATTTTCAACTTTCAAACAAAAACAGAGGCATGCTTGTTTGAGGAAAAGCCATAATAAACCCTCAATGTATGGGGAAAGAATAATCTGTTTCAAATATATTTCTAATCCATTTCAGATGCCAAAATCATACAGATCCCCTTTTCAAGAGCTGCCTTCAGAGAAGGCATATCACCTTTTAAAGAGTAGCCTTCGCAGAAAGTTATATGTAGGCAGAAGCTAATATGATGTAGTACTGAGTGACTTATAAATACTGTATGATAAATATACACCCCTTGTAGACAATTCTTATCTTTGTTCACCTCTTTATTGCATACCCATTATTGACAGTCTTTTTAAGAAAGTAAGAAGAGTAGCATTTCATCTTAGCAATAACTTTCAGAAACTATCTACCTGAATCTGTTGATATGACACACAGCAAGTGTTAGCAGTGAAGGGAAGGAAAAGCTAGTGTCTACCACAGTCTGTTTCTAGTCAGAAGTTGTGTAGTCTCAATTTGTGTGTCCTCACTGAAATGATTCCTCTGATATTTGGCCCTAAAATGTTAACCTTGAGGGTAACGTGTGTGTGTTAGACAAGCTTGTGAGCATACCCAAAAGATGGTTTTCAGAATCTCCCTTCGTGGTTCAGAAAATCATTTTAAAGCAAGAGTGATAATGCTACCTGAAAATAGAAATTCTTATCCAGTGTAATGTTCAAATCTGTTGACACTAATTTATATCCTGAATTTGGTTGAAATGTAAGGAAAATGCTGAATTCAGAAAAAATGTGATTAGGAAAGGTTAAAATATAGCTATGCACTTAGTTGCAACACACAAATGAAGACTATTTATATTTCAGCATTAAGGAGATTTATTTTCAGTTGTCAAAAATCATCAGAACAACGTATTTAGCTGGCTTTGATGTGAAACTGAAATCTCTCTGTATTGTCTCATAGGAGTTGTGGATCAAGTGGCTCACACGAGCTAGCCTCCTCAGCTGGATTGCCTGTAAGTCTTCCTGAGTAAAAATTGCTCACCCTGGGCATAAAATGCAGCACGAAGGCTTGATATAAACTTGCTTCCCTAAATGAGACTTCACTTGTATAACCTGGGCAAAGAGACGCCTTCTTTCTGATACTGATCATGCTTCGGTATGGCAACTTAACTTTTCATGCTTAGCAAGTACAACAGAATTTTAGGATATTCAGACATACTTTATACATTGGGAACTTTAAACCATTAAATGTAAGGTTAGTCCTTCCACTTAACATGGAGGCTGGTGTGTTTTTAAGGATCACAGATTGCTGCATGTTATGGTTTTGGTGAACTTTCAGCGTATGTATCTAGTTCTGTCTGCATATGACCCTGAATTCCTTATGTGGGCCAGATTTTAATTTGGCCACAACATAATTACGTGCCTAACCTTGTAAGGTTCACCACTTCTGTAAGAAAGTCTTCAGAATCTTGAGTCATAGAAGTAATTTGGAGGCACAATCTATTCTCTCTCTCTCTTCATCATTTCATCCTTCAGATGGGGCCAGTAATGACTGCCAGTGGCAGAGGGTTATTGGAAAGATTAGTTAATATTCGTACAATTTTTGGAGTGTATGATAAATTTATTTGCCAGGCCTTGTTTAGGCAACACATAGAATGATCAGGTACATTCATTTAACCTGCCTTACTGGAGACTTCTAAGTGTAACATCTTATATGCTGACATTTATGTAGGGAAAAAATACATATGTGGAAGAAATACAGCTGCCTTCTCTGATGGAAAGCTATTTATTCACCTCGTGTAACGGAACATAGTAGAAGACAGAAGGATGATTGGGGTGAGGAAACAATTGTCAGCAAATTATGGAAGGTGAATGAGAGCTACAAACAGTCAGCTAGAAAATATACATTAGATATTAAATTCAATCCAACATCTGTGCCTGTTGAAACTGGTGTAGGCTCTGGGAAAAGTTGCTGGCCGTCCGCGGGTGACTCTAACTACCCCAGCCTTACTGGAGGACAACTCTGATGGATAGATCAGCTTAGATCAAGGGGTTGAAGGGGGTTCAATTTGTAACCAGGTTGTTGGAAAAAGTCAAGTTCAACAAGATGTGTGTGTGTGTGTAGATGTGTGTATAGAATGGGACAGGAAAATTTTCTTTCAGTATATAGTGAAAGGCAAATGATTAATGATTTAGGATTCTTTTCATACTGCAGTAAAAATTAATTAAAGATGTGCTGCCTTTAGGCAATTCTATGCTTACAGTGATAAATATGGAAATGCGCTGCATTTTGCAGAATAAAAACCATTGTCTTTACAACACACAGAAATGAATTGTATCCACATCAAGTTTTATGTAAACACTCTGAAATTCAATTGGTAAGGGTTCAGCTGAATGTCTCTCTATGATTAAAGAAAAGCAATACTGGAGGTAGCATCTTCAATAGCAATTACATTTTCTCACTTAAGAAAAGAATCGGAAAGAAAAGGTTTTTGTCATCTGTGGACATAAGGGCAAGTGAGGGGGAGAGGAAGGATCAACAAATACTTTCAGTAGCTAAATATATTACAATTATGGTGAATGTGTGGCGAAGTGTTTTTGGTTTTGTTTATTAAACTTAATGTGTTAGATGTGAGCTCTGAATCTATTATCACAAATAGGCCCCCAATCCCTTATCCCCTCTGTTCTTACAAAATGAAGCTACCAGTGTAATCTTGCTTTCTATTGACACAGAGTCGTAATTCCTCTTTTCAAATCCCGGTGGCTGTCTCTCTATTATTGCATTAAATAAAACCTCTTGCTACCCTTTTCAAACTTCAACATAACTTCGAACATAACTGCGGCTTTCTTTTCCTCCATTCCTTTCTCTTTCCTCCCTTCCTGTAGTTGACATCTCGAGGGTATCAGGAGTATTCCCCGTCTTTCCTGCTGGTTGCCTGCCTCCTGCACGAGGCTGTCCTAGAACCTGTCCGAGGACCACACGCAGCTCTTCTCTTCTCCGCCTCCA
Organism: Dromas ardeola; assembly: GCA_013398915.1. NCBI lineage: Eukaryota > Metazoa > Chordata > Aves > Charadriiformes > Dromadidae > Dromas > Dromas ardeola. The sequence goes on along the minus strand of VYZM01013151.1, from coordinate 56,713 downwards.
ACTATCCTCTCAGATCAACCTCTGCCATGCTGCCAGAAGTGACTTGTTCAAAAAGTGTCTTTCATCTGCTTTCTGCTTTCTCACCTGTCCTTCAGGCTCGTAAAGCCTGCTGCAGCTTATAATGATGATAAAGTAAACCAAGCTAAAAAAAAAAAAAGAAAAAAAAAAAAGAAAGAAGTATATAGAAAATCCTCTTCATTAGGAACCTGAGTATGCCCCAGCTATTCATATTGAAAAATGCTTTAATACCGCTTCTGATTTACTGTTGAGTGAGTGTGTGTAGGTCTGTGTATGGCACATCCACTAGAGAATTTAATTGGCTAAATGAGAATAGAAATATTCTCAGGAACATTTCTCGTTCCCTTAGGAATCTGAGGATAAAGGGAAGAAAAAGGAAAGAAGACTGTAACTGAGAGCTAAGCATGTAACTGCTTGCCAGAGAGAAAACAGGATTGTCTGAGGAGGCTGAAGTATCAGCTGTGGGTGGGGAGCTGCCTCTGTGCCCTCCTGCAGCTGTGCCTGTGTTTTCTCTTTTGGGTGAACTGTCCTTATGTCCTTGCTGTGTAGACTAGTCTATCAAAAGAAACTTGCACAACAGTACCAAGGTAGTGTAACTACGCTGGCGTCAGAGGAATTACTAGCTGAAGCAGCAGTCCAATCTGCCTGCTTAAGAATTAAGAAAAGACATAGTTAAGACGCGGGGAGAAAGATATACTGGGTTCACGCAAATAAAGCAAAACACAGCCATCATTTTTGGCATGAAAGAAAATTCTCCTGTAATGTGGGTAACGATGATATGGAACTGAAAATTCTAGAAAACTGACAGATGACTTTTTAGCACCTCTGAGGATGAATGTTTTGATGTAGGCGTAATGTGCTAATGAATTAGCCTTTCAAATTCAAATGGAGCAAATCTGCCTCATTCTAGTCCTAGAGCATGGAAAGTATTTGTTCAGACTTAAAAACTATCATATGCTTTAGCAAACTATGACAGGAGTGGAAATTTCCACTTGGTCAATAGCAAGTAGATTTTTTGGTACAGGCTTCAGAAGTGCCAGTAAGTAAAATACATGTGGTCTTGCATAGTTTCAGGTCACGTTTTACTTCTGTTTCAATCAGTGCTGCTGACGCTTGGACAGAGAAATGAAACCAGCTAGAAAGAGATGAGAACATGAGCCGAACCGGCTTGTGAAGAGTGCACTGAACTAGGTTACAACAGGCCTATGAACAAACCTCCTTAATAAGGTGTGTGCCCTCGGGATACGTTCGTGGCTGCCCAGAAGCTTTGCCCTCTCTCCTCAGAGTAGAGCCAGGTCTGTCATTCAAAATCCTCTTATAAATCTTAGAAGCCAAGCACTGTCCAGTGGGTGAGGACATTAAATCTGCTTAATTCTGAAAACAGAAATATTTAAATCAAAATAGGAAAGATTTTTCTGACTACACGCGAAAAAGAAAAAAACAACCCACGCTGGAAAGGTACATAAGGTTGTCATGGAGCCCTTTTCTGTGGGGGACGTTGGGGACACTTGGTCCAGCATCCATCATCCTCAATTACTGCCTGTAGCTACACAAGTTTGTGGGCTATAGCTTAATAAGAGGCTTTTCTGTGCCTGCTCTGCAATTTGCAGCCCATTCAGTTTTGTCTCTGCCTTCGCAAGGCCCTGATGTAAACCAGATCACTGAGATGTTGTAGGTTAAAATAGAAACTCCTCTTAAAAAGGGAAGAGAAGTGAGAAGCATTATTGGCTATAACTGTTTACAGTGGCAAGGGAGCTGTGAATTGTCTTAAATGGCCAGCAGCAGCTCAACCTCTCTGAGGCAGGGGAATGAGTGAGTGTTTGCACTTACAGCCAGTAATTACAGCTGATGCTCATTCCCCACTCTAGAGAAATTAAGCTGCTCCAGATTTAAGCTGTAGTTTCATGGTACAAAGTGTTATGTCTCAGTGCCTGTTGACTTTTATTTTTTCTCCCCAGCTCCACACAGCACCTCCCCCTCTTTGTGCTGTGTCAGCACAAGTCTTTGTTCGTGTTAGGTGAACTGGGAATTAGGGAACTCATCTGACTTCTAAAAAAAAACCACAACAGAACCGATTACTTCTATGCCTAAAAACCCTGTGATGTGAGGAATGAGGACTGAGTGTACAGAATGAAATTACCGTAGCACCCCTTTTGGTGTCGGTAAACTTGGGCTTATTACGTGTGCCCAACAGTCAGCCTTATTCTGTGCTCCACAGGGATAATGGAGTCACAGAACAAGCGGTGTAAAAAACCATGACTATCCATCAATTCCATCCTTTCTGCTAGGCACGCTGTCACTAAACATTAATAAAATCTTATTGTAACTCAGCTTTAAACCTCCAACGTCAGCAGTGGTATAGCTAAGTACAAATCTTATTAGGAAAAAAGCATTACCTTTTATATTTTCCCTTAAAGAAAAAATATTTCACTCTCGCATTCATCGCGAACAGAAACACTATTATTTCAGTAAACAGTTTATAAACATTAAAAGAAATTGAGTGAGGTTTATGGGATTTAAACACACTTTTCATTATTTGTTAACAGGATTTGGTTTCTGCATGCCACTTCAAACATCCCTCTTGAATACACTTTTCTTCAGTTTTGTGTCTTGAAAGAAGACTGAAAAAAATCTGTTTTACCTGAGCTGGATTTTCTCAAAAAAAAACCAGCCAGAAGACCTGATGTCAATTACAGGATTAAGCAGCTGTACAAACATTGTACAATATGCTAAAAAGCATCTTCAATGAATGCTTTCTAGTTAGACTATTATTTCTGTCATGAATATTTCAGTTAGAAAGTTTTAAAAATTGACTCTAATTAAGAGGCATGCTAAGAAGGAAGTGGTTATAACTTGATTTCCCTTTGACTAGCCTCATCGTGCATTCAGCAACAAATCATTTCTTTTCTTGACGCAAGTGTGATGTTTGCTGGTGTCAGTGCCAATACATAGACAAATGCTTATGGGCTGAAAGGTTAATATACCGTACGTTGTGCCTTTGCAGTGACAAGCAAAATTTGCAACTGTCTTCTTTATATTTACAGTAAAATATTTATCTTTTCCATAGGTAGGAAACCCCAGAACCATTTATTGATTTTATTGACAGATTAACAAATCATTTTAAAATGCATGATCCTTATCCACCAACTCTTATGTTTCACTTTATTGCACCACTTTAATATTTCACTTTTGATGGGAATGGGGTAAGAGAAGTCAATAATAATTTGATTGAATAAATGTCACGCAAGAAGTTTCACAGGATAACAATCTTGCAAAAAAATCCTCCTAGCTGGGGTTTAGTGTGTTGTGTCCTCTGAGAACTATTTGGTAGTCTCTTTAGGATGCACAGGAGCATCTCTGTGGAAGGAAAGATGACAAATTCACTGACCTCAGTATAAATGCTCCAAAGATGAAGGCTTGAAAATTGTGATAAAAAGGAATGTTTGCTGGTAAAGAACAGGAAGGAATGGAAAGTTTCACTTATCTGAGAAGATGAAACTCAGTGGCTGATAAGATCTGAACATTATGAAGACGGTAAAATCTCTGGGGATATGGGGGAATGAAGTATATTTTAGTAGCTGCCAAAGCTGTGGTATAGCTAGGTCAGTGTATAAACTAAATTGAAACAAAGCCACAGCAATGCCTTGTCAAGATTTCACCATCAAGCAAAAAATGCAGCAGCAAATGAGGCAAAAGTGAAGCAGATTAGAAGCTTTTGACAGTTTCTGAGTCAGCTGGTGGCAGTTACCAGCATGGAGGTTTGCGCAGCGTCTAGCAAGCCGTTCATATCAGCCATTGCTTTGTAGAGATTATTCTTAGTTTTTTGCTCATATTATAACTTCACAGGGAGGGCTGCACTTTCAGCCAATGAGAAAAGAATGTATCAATAGAAAATTAATAGAGGACTGCTGCATGTTTCAGCCAGATGATTACAAACAGGATTTTTTGTCTGTAATTTTTCAAGTGCTGAAAAAATATCTTGGGTAGAATGATTACAGTCAAGAGAAACCAATTAAACAGATTTGTGTCCCGTGGAATGTCTCAAGTGTATTAATCTCTACGTAAATGCTGCTTTCAAGTAGTCAGAAAAAGCCCCTTTAGAGCCATTCCTCCCTGAAAAATTGTAAATAAAATGGGGAGGCTATTGATGGATTCATTTGTTTGAGGTATTTTTCAGCTTTCAAACATAATCAAGCATTTTAAGAAAAAGAAGCTAGTCTCTATGAAAATGTAAAATTAAGCCATAACCCAACTTTTGACCCTGTTGATGAGTCTTCTGTGTGATGTCTTTTCTGCGGTTGTAGTGTTCTTAAAACAAAACGGGGAAATTACACATTCAAAACCTGCAGTATTAAGGTTGCAAAGTCAAGCACTCAGAAGATAAGAAATGCCAATTTAGGTTCCCATCTGCATCTTATTTTGTCCCTATCTGGTTGTTTATGTTATTAGCTATTTTTTTGGTAACGTGTACAAATTCTATTTTTTGTTACGTTATTTGGCATATCTAAATCCCTCTTTTTTTTTTTTCCTTTTTTTTTTTTTCCCCTTTGACTACATAGCCACATTGTTAAAAAGCTCTTATTTCCATAAAAATATTCTGGGTGCTCTGGAAGGCTGTTTGTAAAGCAGCAGCGTGCTGCAGAATCACATTCACAACCGCATCAGGTCTTCTTGTTCCTGTGCAAGCTGCCACCGTGGGTCTGTCTGCACTGACATAGTCCCCTCTAGGCTCCCTGAGCCTCATTCTTCATCTGTATCCCACCTACCACTCACGTTTGTTTTGCCCACGTTGTATTATCTATAGGCAAAGTGAAGCCTTTCTATGATGCAGGATCTTTTCAGGCTGCCCCCGTGCTTCGTGCAGTAGTGAAGGGGATGGCAGAAAGAGCTGGAGTTCAAGGTTTTTGTGTGTGGTGGGAATGGTGCTGACTGCCTTATTGCACCCTGAAAAGCTGAGGGACTTGCCAATGAAAGAAGCAGGGTTAGAGTGACAGAGGGATACGAGCGCTACCATTTCTGCAAGCGTGACAGGATTGCAGGGCAGGGCAGTCTGGATGACAAGCAGGGTGGAGCTAAAGACTGCAGGTTTTATGGGTTGCGAAACCATGGGGTGTAAGCAACACGCTTCACTGTTACTCTGCCACACTACCAGCAAATAACTTCATTTTCCGGTGTTCTTGTTATGCTGCAATCTGTCAGCAAAATATAGCTCTTCTGCACTTAACATTTTCTCTTAAAGTAACATATTCTGTTCCTGCACTTTTATGTTGTGCTAAAACATGGATCACACTTTTATAAATTCAAGAGTAATGATCTAGCACTGAACAAAAGCATAGGTACAGGGAATTACCAGGTTTAAACTGGGCTGTCAAGGTGAATAGACTATACCTGCAGGATCTTTCTTGTTCAGTATTTCTGACTGCTGACCTGAGAAATCTGGGGTCCTTGACCCTGATCGATACAAAGACAGCATGGGGTAACTTTAAGTTTGACCCTAGTTATTGGTGTAAATGCAACCTATATGCTCAGAAAGGTGGATAATCTCTGTGGGTTCCTGTACTGTATTACACTGAACCTAGACCTCAAAATCTGAATGCGACCAAATTTCAATGAAGAGAAAGGGAAAAAACATGTCACATCACTGCAGAACTATTGGTTTGAGCTCTATAACCTGCACGGTTTTGTAAAGTTTCTTGGCGAAAAGAACAACTGAAAGTACTTGAGAACAATGGAAGACAAGGAAGTGATCCCACTTAGAAAAACGGTTAAAAAGAAATACATATTTTCCCCAAAGTGCAGAATGCCTGGTTAAACTGTTGTCTTTGCTTGAATAATAAATGTGTTTAGAGAAGTAAATCTACTACAGTATTACCCACATAATTAGTAGTTAAACTACTGAAGACAAAGATTGGTACAAGAATTATAAGGAAGTGAGGAACCAGCTAAAGCAGAGACGATAATGGATTTTGTTAAAAGGGAAATATTATTAATGAAATTCCTCCAGGATCAGTCTTGCGACTGATATCATGTAAAATTTTCATTAATAATCTCGGCACAAAGTTGAACTTGAACACCGGGAAAATTCTCCAATGACTCTTCTGTGAGGCACGGGTGAGATTTTCTCTGGGATAGTCATAGGTGCCTAAACCAGGAGGTTAGTGAAGGTAGTGGAGAGAAAATGTCATCTCCAGAGGCTGGCTCATGGCACCTTGGTTAACTTCCTGCTCTGAATCGCTCTTTTAACTTCAGAGAGGGAGTCAAGATGCGGCAGGAGACCTGTCTTCCCGCTGTAAGGAATAATGACATTGTTTATTACACACGGTTGAAAACCCTACATTCAGGCCTGTTCTGGTTCTTGTTCACAATGTTAAAACAGGGCTTGAACATTGGCTGCGAAACCTGCCAGCCCCCTCTGGAGACTCTACTTGAGTCCATAGATAATTTAAATGTACATGAAAGGACTTGCCTAAAGCCAATGTATTTCAAGTACTCTACTTCATAGATCTTTAAAGGATTCTTTTGCAGTAAGTTTCCTTTTGTTCCTGCAAAATACATTTGTAGGACAATATCTAATTCTCACTCTCACCAGTACTCACCTGCCGCTTCACAGGGTGCCATGTACCTGCTTAAGCAGTAACCCTTTTCCTCACAAATTAACTTAATTAAATTAGAGGAAGGGCAAATGCTATCAGCTTCTCACTTACCTTTAAGTTTGATGCTCCTTTTCCAGAACTTGCCTTGTGTAAAAAAAGCCAAAAACCAGCTTCTTCCCCCCCTCCAATAACTGTTGGGAACCTAGCTGAAAATCAATAGTAAAATATGTGCAGCAATACAAAAGGCATTGAGGATTAACAAAAGCTAGTTGTAATCTTTTTGACTTTTATTATATTTATTTATGACTATGTCTCCAGCTCCTAGCTGCTGGCTGCTGTCCTCTACATCATCGTCTGCAACCTCCAGGGTTGAGTGCACGGGGCTGGTGTTTCAATGGGTGGGGAGAACTGGCTGGTTTTGGTTTCTTTCTGCCTGGGTCATTTCTGTGACTTTGTTTACACTTTGGGCCCACACGCGACAGCATAAAATCATAGAATGGTTTGGGTTGGAAGGGACTGTCAAGATCACCTAGTTCCAACCCCCCTGCCACGGGCAGGGACACCTCCCACTAGACCAGGCTGTTCAAAGGTTACAAATTGCAACTCAATTTAAAAAAGGAGTCAGAATGCCCCAAATTTTCTAAACTTCCTAAAGTTTAACACACATTGTAGCAGTGACATTGTTCTTCCCTTATTCCTACTTCCCTGCGGCCAGAGCTGGCAATCCAGTCAGGTGGTATTCATATTCATATATATACCATCGATCTCACTGTTAAATTTTTGTAAAATAGCCAAATTTCTCTCTCTGAATAGAGTTGACTTAAGCTACTAGTGCAGGTTTGGGCACAAAATACCATTTTGCTGTTCTATAAAGCACCCTATGCTAGGTATGTATAACAAGCACCATTGTATATAGAGGTCTGATCACATGTTATCTAAAAGGATTTGGAGAAGGGCAGAGAAAGATATCAGAATCAACAGAAGAATACCTACCTTACAGTATGAGACTAAAATAGGTTTCTTTAGACTATAGAGCAGGGGCTGAGAGCTAGTGAATTTTCCTTGTAAATACTCCATGTTTTTAACTGCAAAGAATGATAGGAGCTGTTTAGCTTTTAAAAAAAGAAAAAAAATGCTGTAGGGACAAAGGGCAGTGAAGTGTGGAAGAGACTTCGACAAAAGTAGTGGAGGTAAGAAACTTAATGAATTCCATTCTGAAGACTGATCAGTTTATGAAACGCATGATTTTGTGGTTGTTATGATATAGATGGCTTTGTTGCCTATGTTAGGAAGTGTTCTAACACACTGGTCGGTGTATGCATCATTATTTAGTCTAAACAGAAGCATTTACTAGTTTAGCTGATGTGAACCAGTTACCAAAAGAACTTGTACTTTCATTTGACTGCTTAATTTTAAACCTTGACCTTGTTCCTGCAAGATTTTGTGTGAACTTTATTTAAAGAAATGCAAGCATCCATATTGATTGCAGTAAGTACGAACTCAGCATATTGTGAAGTACATATGGGTTACAAGGAAGTGTGCTATCACCACCTATATTCAAATAAGATCTCAGAAGACTGTGTGCTGTTAGCTGATAGAATATTTTTTGGCTATTCAGTTTATAGAATAGCATTCCCAGCAGCTGTCACCAAATTAGGGTCTCGAGCTAGTCTCAGTCTGAGCAGAGTGTAACGATTTGGCAGGAGTCACAAATGAGCAGCAGTCGTTGATTTGCCATGCGGAATATGAACGGCAGAGTGCTTCAAGGGTTAACCCTGAAATGCAGCAGATAATTTGAGGAAGATTTTTAAGAAATATTTGAACAAGAGACTTCTTCAAAACAATAGATACTGAAATAGGAAATGCGTGGATAAATTATGCATTCAACACGAAAGATCTCACATCATATAGGATTGTTTTGTCTCTTAGAATATCATGCTGAAAGGGAGACGTCAGAAAATGGAGCACTCAGAACATCCGTATGCACATCTAGTTTAGTATCTCTACAGTCCTGCCCTAATTATTTAAAACCAGCCTAGGACGAGAGTGTCTGTCAGTCCCTCTATTTACGCCACCTTTAAGTTTTCTGTGGAGACAGTGAACGAAGTTGCCATGGTGTTCTGTAACTTAGATTCTTGTTTTAGGAGTAGGTACATGATCACTAAATTAATTTTGAAGCAAGCTATTGTAAAGCCAGCCAAATAAATACTTGAGAAATCTTGAAAAGACTGATCCTTAAGGTAAAAAGGTCCAAAATCCATCATCGTGCTGCTGCCAGTAAGCTACTGTTAGCACACGCTTAGGCATATGCCTTTCCGAATTTGCAGATGTCACTGATGCTTCAGAGGTTTGGGGGAGTAGAATGCATAAATAACAGTTATCGCTATGGTCATTAACTTCTAGGTTTGGAAAGTCTTTTGCATGATGATCGAGAA
>VYZM01013151.1:9438-37618 GCA_013398915.1 Dromas ardeola | reverse complement strand
AAAGCTGCCTTTTTTTTGAGTTCACAGCTGCATGTTGGACTTACATTAGACATCTGTTGATGCGTTTTGTTTCACATTCAATGCGGATGCATGTCATATTTTTAAAATAGATTGGTAATATTAGTGAAAAACATACTCCTGCTTATATGCCACATATCTAACTATTCAGATGTGCATTGATAATATACCTGCAGGGTCAGCAGATCACCACCTGTAGCTCCTGCACATCCTCCCTGTTTTACTATAAGTGCTTTCAGTAAGTGTCTCAGGTGGAAAGGGCATAATGTCAGTAAAATAACTTGTGATTGAAGTACTGCATGGTTAGAGATCTTGCATGTTTAATTCTTGTTGTCCATCCAGGAATTTTAAAGGCCAGGCTAATCTTACATTTTTTTTGTGGTGAAAAGGAGTAACTGACAAATGCACCAATGCAAACTCCTTTTCCCATGTCGTTTCTTGTTATTTTTTTATGCCAGTGGCAGCTCTTCCTTTGGGTTACACATTTCTTTGCTTTTGTGAGTACTTTCATTTGATGGCCAAACCACAAAATTTTCTGGAAATGCAGTAATAGATTTATTGACATATTATTATAAGCAGAGAATGATTTGTTTATGTAAAATGTGCTTGAAGATGTTTTAAATCATAGCTTACATTTTAATGCTCTAAGCAGCTGTATTTCCAACAGATGGGAACCCTTGGGTATTGAGCTTCTTGTAAGTGGTTTAAACAAATGACCAAATGATATGCCTTCTTGGATCTGATGTGCATTGCATGAATAGGATCAAGTGAAGATCCTGCAAGAGATTGAAGATTAAAAATACTTTAGAGAGACTAGAAACTAATGGAACATTAAAAATTACTCTCAGGCATTATTTTTCCATAAAATTGATCCTGAAAAGCACTAAAAAAACTGGACCTGCCCAAGAAAATAAACTATTCATCTAATAGTTTAATTTAGATCTTCTTTTCTATTTATAATGATGCTGTCCCATGTGAGTCATTCTTGAAGTCCTAAAAGAGTATTAGAGAGAAACACCTAGGTTGCTTACTGGTATGATATACACAATTTGACAGTTATAGGACTAATTCAGGGAAGTACTTAAACATGTGCTTAGCTTTAAACATTGCTTAAATCTCATCAACTTTAATGGAACTTAATTACACATGCAAGTACCCTCAAAGAATAAGATCATTTCCTATAAATCAGATTTTTTTAAAAAGAGGATGCTATGGAAAATACCTTCAACTGTAAATTTTCAGCTATAGTGCTGTGTCTGCCTAGTAAATGAACTGTTTTAAAGTAATTTTAGCTGACTTGCTTTAAGAGTAGCAAAAGTAGTGAGTGTTTATCTATTTTATTCTTTCTTTAATGCAGATGTATGGAAAGAAGCAGTAAATACGAAGCCTAGCTGGCCACTTTTATCCTTGGTGCAACTCCATTGGCTTTTGTGGAGTGTTGCTAGGAATGAATTCGGTCCACTGTTGGCAGAATACTTGTTCTGACTGCATGCGACAGCACAATTTAGTAAAAGCATATTAAATATATGATTTAAGCACCACACTTTTAGAAATCCATAGGAAAGACGTTGAAGCACATATGGTAAATTGCTCCCTGGAATTAATGGTCTGGTTTGATTGTTGTCTACATGATTAAAAATAAGCAGGAAGTTTTTGAATCAGAAATTTCAGAGGAAAACTGTGAGAGTTGATAAGCACACTTAATATACTATCTAGATGGACCATTGGTTTGATCTGGCATGTCAGTTCCTATGTTCCTGCAAATAGCGTTTCAGTACATAAATGCCAAGAGGAATTTGGTCTCAAGCAGAGGTTAGAACAAGTTAATTTTATTTTAAATTCTTGTGGTTTGGGAATATTAAAAAATGGAATGATAAATTTTAGTAGAATGCTTACATCTTAATGCATAAGTCCAATATATTTAAGAAAGCATGAATGACTTCAACCTCCTGCCTTTCTGGGGTTGTGGGAATTCAGCTGCTCCCAGAGTCGGACCAACAGTTGCTGATGATTTTTGAAAAGAAATGCAGACTCCAGGTATATTTGAAGTTGAGCTTATTTTATTTACTGTACTTCAGTGCCAAAATGCATGAAACTTCTGGTTTCAAAAGTGATCTTTCTTTGTGGTCCAAGGGGCAACTACTGAAGCATCCAGACGTGTAATTTATGGACACTGACGCTTTTATTAAAGATCCGTGAAATGCTCAGTTTTTAATATTGAGAATATACTGAACGATGAAACTTATCATTACACAGGAGGAACGTACAAGGTGGATGATCTTTTAAGATGTACTTGAGTACTCGAGGGATGTGAGAGCTGCACTGGTCATGTGCGAGTCCCTTGCATGCGAGTTTGTTTTAGATGTACTGCAGATTTTGTACAGCTGAAGCAAATTGATTTAAGTGTAAATTGAGAGTAGATCAAGCATTACACCAAGGTTAATACTATTGCAAGGCAATAGCTACTATAGGGTCTAAAAATCAGTCAACAAAAGAACCAGTTGATAGTAGGATTTTTGTTGACATCTGCATGAAGTCAGCCATCTCTCTGTATCATCCGTTTCTTACATATTGCTTTAACTTCTTTGAAAGTTAAGATGGGGAAACACGATTTTTTTCTCGTGTTATTATACATTTCTGACAAAAATTTAGTTAGGGAAAGGCAATAGAGCAGTGACAGAAGACAGCTATTGTAAACTTATTCTAGGAAGTTAGTATGTAACAAAATCACAAGGTCTGAGTCTTGCCTCAATGAAGAGCTCTGATTTCTGTCATTAGTTCTGCAAGGTGCTTTATAAGCTGAGCTACTTAATCTTTCCTTTTTTTTCCTTTTTTTTTTTGTTCCCCCCTCATGGTAAATTCCAGCTATGCCCTTGAATGGCTGCGACCACCTGTTCTCCCACATCTGTTTCAATTTATAAACCATATGTTGCAGTCACAGACTAGAACTGCTATAGACATGATGTGCTTTCTCGTAAATATTTCATAGGCTTCCTAGTCTCTGCACTTCAAAATAATTTGAAAGAATTGATTTTGCTGAAAATCAGGACCAAGACTGGATGCTTTCTCAATATTACCTCTACTCCTTTGGTAAGGAGCTATTATGGTTGCTGAATCATAAAAAATCCTCATAGAACTATCAGCATATTACTATCAAATATCGGCACTACCATTTCAAAATGAACCCTACTGTGATCAGTGGTAAGGAGACTGAAGATACGATAACTCTTGCTGTAACATTTGCAAATAATAATTTGCAGGATGATGCTTCCTAGGCTGATTAAGCATTCAAAACAGTTTTGCAGTCACATGTTCAAATAGAAAATTTCATAAAATTACTTTATGTTACATAATTTGGATAGCTGGCCAAACCCTCACGTGGTATACTCTAGACCTTTTAAAATTCTTTTCAATAAAGATGTAACAATTAATACACTAAATGTATAAAAGTACCATAAGTGCTCCATCCACTGGTATGGACATCTGTAAGTTCATGAACTTTTAGAAATATGATAGGCTTGGATATTCAGTTATAATGTACCTATTATTCTGTTGGCAATGCAGTAAAACCTCATTCAAACTATGTTCTATCCCTTAAACTGGTCCCTGAACAGGAGAGCTTCCATACCCATGGAAGACTGATGAATGCTGATGGTAGACAGTAAAAATATTTCTCGTGAAATTAGCAGGCTTTGTATTAGATCCATTCTTTGGACATTTAATCACTTCCTACACCGAAGCGTGGATCCCATTGCCTCCCACATCCGTATTTCTTCACTAGCTTGTGCTGAAGTGATTTGGAAAGGAAAAGAATCTCTTGTGCATAGATATGCTTTCTGAAGCCAGTTGCCTGTGGTGGAGATTGAGATGGTCTTATGAAAACCCTTTATGCTTTGCTGACTTTCATCTACTGTAAAGCTGTAAAGGATGAAGTGGAATTACTTGCAAAATGATTTGTTATGTCATGGACTCTCTGCTTCACTTTTACCCTTCATAATGAACTAGGAATGTATATTTATTACATTATGCAGGGGTAGTGAATCATCATGGGTGACGCAGAGCTGAATGTTTAATTAATGTCATGGATAAACCAGAGTAATATTACACTCTGCCTATTATTGTCAAAAGAGCAGCAGCTGCCAACATAAAAAGCCAATTACGGTTGTAATAGCTTGTACTGGTGAAAAATCAAGGCAGCTGGAGGTGGTATGCATTGCGTCTTTGTCTCTCTTGTCTTCACTCCTCTTTTTCTTGACTTTTGCTTTCCCTTTTTTCTCTAATCGATATTCTGTTCATTGATTACTTACTCAGAGAGAAAGTTGTAGTATCACAAATAAACCACTGCTTGCTTTCTTCTTCTCCCCCCCGCCTTTTTTTTTTATCTCTTATATCCCATTAATCTTTACAGTCTTTCAGCAACTGTATTCGTTTAAATGAAGTTCATAGAAATGGCAGCATGGGGAAATGAGACAAACAGGAAAAGATAGAGCTTCTAGCTATGACTATTGTAGTTTAAAAATAAATTGAAAAACAATGTTCCTGAACACAAAACTCAAGGAATCAAACAAGGATCAAACCCTTCAAATTTTCAGAGTCTGAAAACTTAATTTTAGCTTAACTTGCTCATTGATCTACCAGAAGTTTCATTTATAACTTGTCCAATAGTATTTATCGGCAGTTCACACCAAAAGTTAAAATTTCTTGTGTTGTTCAACATATAGTATCTATATAGTAAAAAAGGAAGTCTTCATCCTGGTTTAGGCCAAGACTTCTTTTGTTTTAAAAGGATTTGCTTTTAATATGGATTTTAAAATTATTTAAAAAAAAAAAAAAAAAAAAGCCTTTGCAGTATTTATCCATTTGAAGTTCCAGGATATAATATAGAGTAACTTCTCCACATTTTTTTAAGATTATTTTCACCTTGCCCTAAGTTAAAGTCCTAGATGGATGGATTCTAGTTTCCTGATAGTATCTCTGGTAGTTGGGATCTGATATTATCTGAAACCACCTGATTATCTGGATTTATCTTCTGTCAGACCTTTGGATATCTAGGTCACCTGAATGCACAAGGAAAACTGGTTTTAGCTGCTGGTGCCAGCACTGGACTTGTTGACTCGGAGGTGGCTTTATGCTCCTTTCTCCCCTTTAAAATTTCATCTGATAATGCCTAGTTCCCTCGGGTTTAATAAAAACCTTGGGATTCCTTCTCATTCCATTTTAAATTTAGACCTTTTCTGCTCAGAAACAAAGAACTGTGGCTCAGTTCTTGGAGCTGTAACTGCTGAGTTCTGTGCAATGGAGATAAATGAATTAAAACTGACTGAACTTCGGTTATCATCTATGGCTTTTCAATCTGAATTTTTCATGTTTTCCTTTACTGTGTGATTGTCTTGATCTTAATTCCAAAGACTTGCTGAGATGTTTTCATGCCAGTTTAGTCTTTCAATATTTCTTTCCAAATCATGTTCTCTCTTGTGTTTTCATATGCGCTTAACTAATATACCAAAATGCCTTCCTCTGGCTACTTAGTGACATTTGGTACAATGGAGAAAAACAGAGCATGCCTTTTAAATGGTAGTTCGGTGTATCAAAACAAGCAACTAGCTTCTGATAGATAAGATGTGACAAGGCAATATATCCAAACGAGTTAGGCTGGGACTGAGTCTGGTTATGGAATCTATGTAGGCAAGAGCTCAATGTCACAATCTTAAGCTGCCTTTTTGCCACAAAGCACAAGGCTGGAGCCATCCTTTAAATGAAACAGAAAATTTAACTCAATTAGGAAATGAAAGTGTTTGATGTAAGTGGGAATGTGATGGAGACAGTCAGTAAAAACCCTGGCTTAGTGCCAAGCCTGACCTTCGGAGAACTAACTACTCAGAAGATCCATGTGCAGATGCGTTTCTATTTGTTCATGCTATGCTTCAGTCAGGAAAACTTTATGTATTTGGTGGAACTATGCTACTCAGATACAATCCATGTTTAGTTTTAACAGTACCATAGGAAAAAACCAGAAGTACTCATATTTGTCCACTATAACTTTTCTTCTTAAGGACTTGACTGCCCTTACATCTATGTTCTCTTGTGAAGGTGTCTAAGAGGTGAACTTTAGAACAGGATGCTGAGGATAAACTAAACATTAAGGTGAAACCTGGAATGCTCCAACAGGACAAAAAATACAAGCGTAAGGAATCACATCTCAATATTTCACCCTCCAGCAGTATTGAAAGAGTCTTAAAAAGATCCTCTGGGTATTTATACAGTCATTCACCATCGACCACACAAGGTGGAGATCTGAGGCCTTTTTTTTACCACCTCCTCTTTTTTTTTTTTATTTTATTTTTTAGGGACTACACTCTGTTATCACAGAAATCAAATACCTAGTGATTTAAGGAAAAATAAGATATCATAGTATTGGTAGGTAAGTATAGCTCTCTCCACAAGCTTTGCTTTCCCAGCTTCTAAAAGCAAAGTGCAATTAGAAGGTTGCTACTGCCAGGAGGGTCATCCAGAATAACTCTCCTTGCATATGAGTGAAAAAAAAAAGTATCAGTTTGTTTTTTTTCTTTTATGTTGTTTTTCTTTTTTTTGGGTAGTGCTATATGTCCAAGGTTTGACAGGGATGTTTTTCCAATCAGAGAGAAGCATCCGTATATTTTGCTGCTGAAATACAATTGCATTCTGGTAAACATCGCAGTGACAAAAAAAGAGGATACTTTCCTACAGCCCTGGGGCTTTTAGGTTAAACAGCCTCCCATAAGGTTAAAGTTGAGGCCAGTGCAAGTTATTCAGTAGGAAGGCTGAAGATCCTCAAAGTTTTAACTGTTGATTCTCGTTAGTGATATAATGGTTAATTACATGTCACTGAATATAGCGATGTGTCAATAACAGCTTGCTGGGCCGCAGTAACAGGTATCATTATGTAAAATATTAGTGCGATCTCTAAACCATCCTACTGTTACTACCTTTCACTGTAAAGCTTAGAAGCCTTTACAACAGCAGAGCTGCTTGGCTTTCACTCAAATTCAATCACATAACAGAAGATCATTCACTGTCACCAGTTCAAAGCCTTCTAGAAGAGGCAGAAAAAGGGTAGGAAGAGAAAGACAGACAGAGAAGTGATGCAGCTAAGGTAATAAATCGGGCTGTTCTGGGAAGTTTGGGAGTAGGCCTGAATGTGTCCTCATGGATCTGACTGCAGTGGAGGCCTGGAAAACTTCTCCTGCTACAGTTTTGTCTCGCCCCCTTCGTGTTTGGAAAAAGCTTAAGGAGCAGGAGCAATGTCCTAAGAATGGAAGCAAGGTGTTGTAGGGGCATAAAATTTTTCTCTGATTCTGGTCTGGAATGACTTATGTCTGCTTTCAAAATTCAGTAAGATCAGTGATGGACAAGGAAAAGTTTCTGTGATTTTCTGTAAGTACTTCAGGCACCTGTATGCTAACAATACCTCAAGAAATTTGATTTTATTTACTGGACCTTAATAAACTTGTTTTCATGTCCAGCCAAAAGGAGGAAAGGCAAAGGTACAATTCATCTGTAACTGCTAGGATTTCTTAACTTCTGTTGGGTTTTGGGGCTAGCATTGAGAAGCCTAAGCCACTTTGAGTTCAGTAAGGTTTAGGCCCCTCACTGTGTCTGTGAATCTGGATCTTGTTAGGTTTTCGCTATTAATATATCATGGAAAAATTAAATTTCAGTCTGGGATGAGGAGTGGGTTACCCCTTGACAAAATGAGCCTCCAGTTTAGAAATCCTGTACAGGTGGAGGCGGTTAACGAGCAGACCATGTAAAATCCTGGACTGGATAGCTCAGTCGGTAGAGCATCTGTCATTGGTTTTAGTGGCCAGCCCAGCCCCAAACCATGACAACCTGGAAACTTAAGCCTGCAAGATATGAAATACCTTTTCTATTTAACCATCTGGCCTGATCTTACTGTGGTGTAATTGTTGTCAAAACTTTCTGAACGCAGCATACTTTTTTCTCAGTGGGAGCTCAACCCGTTTTAGGGAATTTAATAATTGCTACTGATTTGTTTTGAATGAGAAAACTCAAATGTGAAATTTGAATGAGAACACTTACAGATTTAAACCTGTCTGTTTAACAACATCTTTGAAGGTGGATGCAAAAGTGACTACATATATTCTTGCCTCTAAATGCATTTATCTGTCATTGTAAAGTGATTCCAATAATAGTTAAATGAATTCTAGATCTCAGTCGACTCCACAAAATCAGACCAGTTCATTGTCTATCTTGTCATAAATGGTTTTGAATCAGAATTTATTTGTTATGCCGTAGTAACTCAAGCAGAGACATTTGCTTTTCCTTTTTCTTTAGTGTGAGACCAGAAATATTACTCCAGAAGGTAGGTTTTTGAGGAGCTAAAAGAATCAAGGGTATGATTAAAAGTTGGCCTTAGTGGTTATCTATGGTATATGCTTACCTAGGGGATGTCTCTCACTTCTATAATACTTGGAGAAAATGATTTTCTGAATAAGCCTGAAACAAAATGGCTATTCAGGAAATATAATGAAGCAGTGCAATAACTAGTATTTTCTGTTATGACACTACGTTAGTTTTTGTTCTGTCTTCCAATGACCTAGAAAAAGAATTCCAAAAAACCAAGCCAATATATTTTTGTGAGAGTTCCTTATTTTTCTTGCCCATGAGATCCTGGAGTATATTGACAGTGATGGTCTTAAATAGAATGTCTGACATGCAGGGTGATATTATAATATTACAATTTAGAAGGCTTCACAAGTCAGAGGTACTCTTATTTTTAAAGTATTGATCTGTTTATCTCTGATATAATGTGTCCCCTTATAATAATACTAGAAAATATATCAATATCTTCAGAAACAAAAATCACAACATTTAAGATTTGTCTCTTGAAGTGAAATAATGCTAAAAGCTAAATATGGGAATTTGAAATTAAACATACCTAGCCACCGAACTTGGTTCCTAGGAACACATCCCCAAGAAAAAGGAAAAGCTTTTTTTTCTGTTTTTGATAAAACTTGTGATAAAAATAGGAAACTCTGCTGAATCTTAAATCCTTTATTTTGGCAATTTAGAAATAGTAATCTTAAATTCATACCCAAATAAGCATATCTAGGATTTCGATAATGGTTCTAACCTACCTGAACCATACAGTTTAGACCATTTTTAATTTCAATAGTAGTGTGATATCCTCAAACACTAAAAAACCCTCACAAAAATGTTAAAAAGATCCCAAATGCTAACTCTTACAAGTGTTAGAGTGTGGTAGGAAAAAAATCCAGGAGGTTTTGTTTGGCTTGCTTTCTTCTCGCTTCTTAAATTTTCTTTAACGTTAAGTAATTTTTTCTGCATGTTACACCATCGTCTTGAGTGATTTACAGTTATTAAGTTTCATGGAGAGAAAATCTTGGGTAATAAAGGCTCCTTCATCTATCTGAGAAAATCATAACATGAACTAATGTCTGAATGTTAAAATCAAACAAATTCAAGATAAAAATAAAGCACGCATCTTTACTGTTGCTGGTGGTAACCATCGGAATTACTCAGAGAGAGAAATGGTGCATTCTCCACCTCTTGATATTTCCAGATCAGTCCTGGATGTTTTTTCTGAAAGGTATGATTCAGTCAAACCCATTTATTACTGATGTGACTACAGGAGTAATTGGGTATATTGTTTAGCTTGAGATATGTGCAAAGGCAGACTAAATGCCTCAGTAATTCCTCTTGATCTTGAAGTATTTTATTAGACAAGTCTGTTCAAGTGGAATATAAATATTTTAAGAGTTGAGGTTTTATAGGAAACCATTTTATTTTTATTTTTGAAAGTATCAGTTTCTCCACTGAGGCAATGTTTTGCCGTAAACATATTGTACCTTATGTTGACAATGGTCTCAGGTTTTAGTTTTACCCTTTTCAATTGGCTTCTACTAGCCCTGTAATAAAACAGGTAGTTTGATTTAATTATATCTGTCTCTGATGATCCTGCTTTAGATGTCTATAGTGTATTTTTCTTGATCTTTCCACATTTTGAATTGCTTGAATCTGAAGCAGCTCTGAACCACAGGCCTGCAGTGGAACGGGAGGAATCCAGTCTAACATGAATTGCTGGGACACGTTGCTTTAATGCAGCTACAGAGGCAGACGGTTCACAGCATAGGTGGAGGAAGCTTAAGTCTGCGTGCCAAGGCCTTATAGACCATAGAGCTTCTTGAGAAGTGGCTTTTGTCCCCAAAGAGCTTTCACTTAGCTTTTCTGTTTACAAATCTAATGCATAATTTTTAGGACATTTGGAAAAGGGAGGCAGAACTTTTTGTCAGAGAATCACAGGATGGCTGAGGTTGGAAGGGACCTCTAGAGAACCACCTGGTCCGAGCCCTTACTTAAAACAGGGTCAGCTAAAGCAGGTTGCTCAGGACCACGTCTAGTTGGGTTTTGAATACCTCCAGGGACGGAGAATCTTTGAAGCCATAACTTTCAACTTTCTAAGCTCAAAAAAAGGATTTGGCAACTGTCTGCAATACCTCTCCGAAAAATAATAACTAGAAACATCATTGTTTCCAGTCTTCAAAATTGTTCTGCAGGATTTGCTAGAGGTAGACAAATCTGGTGGACTAGGAGGCCCGGAGGACCCTCTTGTCCCAGCTCAGTGCGTGGGGAGCTGCTGCAGTTCCCTGTCCCCAGAAGAAAGGCACTCCCAGTACGTGCACACAAAGCTAACATGGCTGTGGCCACTCAGGCCACCACAAAGAATGGTGCCTGTACTGGCACCCACAAAAACACACACAGCCCTCACATAAACGTGAGTCTCTCAAACAGCCTGAACCTGCTCCTGCCCTCTGTGATGAGAACAGACAAACCTGCCGACCAGCCACCTGTTCACACGAAAGTGGTTTTGTCATGTTTCCTCTCTATTTTCCCATGTGTTTTCCTCCCCCCTTCACCTTGGTCACCCTCCTTCCCCATCTCCAGTCCTTCCCTTAAGCATCCCATTAAAAATTTTGAACATTTCCACACTTCACTTGAAACACCCCATAATAACTTTTACACGGTCCACAGATGCTCTTCCCCCCTCCATCCCGTAATAAATCCTGTACCCTTGTGGGCAATAATCCCCTTTTAGTCTGAAGGCCTGTGAGAGAGAGAGAGAGTTTCTGCTGTTGACTCACCTCAGTGCGTTTCACACCAGGGACAATCATTTTCTCTTGATAGTCGTAGGAGCAGCTGATTCAGTGTGCTCTAATTTTCACTGATTAGGTTTTCACTGATTATGTTACCACGGTTCCTGCACTCATCACCATTCCTCAGGTCTTTGCTAGGTCTTTCTGTTTACCAGAGTCTCCCAGGAAACTTGCTTTTAAAGGAATAAAATGTGGAACTTTTAAAAGAACTGGAAGAAAATTTCAGGTTTTCCTTTCACCAGCCTGCTGTACCTATTTAAGCAAGAAGTTACCTGTTTTGGGAACTGAAATAATAATGCATCCCCAGCTTTTCATTCAGACCATAGGAAGGATAGTGTGGGGAGTTCAGCTTCTCTCAGATTTTCTCTAATCTGTACCAGAGAAGCAACATCTGCTATTAAATTCATGTCTCTCTGTTCAGTATCGCTGGATTTGTGCACTCAATTCCCTGACGGTCCCAAGTTGATCAGATATAACACAGTTGCATTTCTGTTCACAAAGACCACCCGATACCAGTTTTATGCAGGCTTTCTGCAAGCAGTCGAACGGGTGATATGTGATCCGGAATAATGTCTATATGGAAAAAAGCTAGCTCTTCAAAATTTTGGACTCCTTTTGAACAGACAAAGTGAATTTTTCAAAGCTTTGTCTCATACAACTGGCTCATTTTACTTCAATCTTTGGTACCTTTCTACTTAATATCAGATTGACCGTTTCATGGAGCCACAGTATGAGCTGTAGCTCTGGAGAGTGAAAGTGGGTGGGAGGAATGGGCACAAGAAGTAGCTACTGCTAGGGAGTGGGAGAAACTGTAAAAAAAGGAACATTAAAAGCAGGTAATTTGTATTTAAGCAGCAAATAAGTATGCTTCACCCGCTTTCCATTAATTCTCAGAAAACATCTTCCTCGATATATTGCTCAGTATTTAGCGCTATACAGTTTGCAGATAAATTCATTGCTCCACTTCAAAGTAATAGGATGTTAAGTGGGATGTGGAAAGGGAGTTTACGTTCCACTTTAACCATTGAATTGCCACTTACACTTTTTGATTAAACATATGTCTATAAATTTATTAAAGGTCACTAATTGACTGATGGTATTAATTTGTAATGCTCTTCAGGATCACGGCTCCTGAAATTTGATTTGTTTATTCATTATGGGTTGTGGCTTTTGAACTGTCCCCTATCTGACCTTTATATTTGACAATGGTAAAAAATTATACAAGTTTGGTACTTAACCTGGACCTGAAGCCTTCCACTTGGAAAATAAAGGTTGTCTGAGGTCATTACTTATAGTTGCTGCATGTTAGTAAGGAAAATGTTCATAAATAAGTTTCAATGGGTAAGAAGCTGAAATTAGCATCATTTTTTAAGTTAGAAGATGCTGATTAAGGGATTACAGGGTGACTCTCATTTCTTGCTCTCTTGAAATTAATCTGATTTCTGACTTCAGACCCTTTGCAATTGCTCATGGATAGTTTAATGTTTCATGAAGCCCACAGTTATATCACAGGACTGAAACACAGATAGGGAACTTCATCTTCTACAGAACCATTATGTCATCATTATTGGTGTTACAGAGGCAGAAACATATTACTGTGATACTAATATATCTTGCTTTCCAGTTTTACAGAGTTTAAGGTACGGAAAAATTGCTTCATTTCATTTCTGTTATATATTATAAACTATACTTCAAATATGGTGAAGTTCAAAGGATCCCTTTATGGCTTCAGATCATTCCCTTCGTTATAAGACAAACAGGCAAAGGCAAGAAACTACCTTACAGTGTTATACGTAAAGTCGTATTGACTAAAAAGAAGGGCTGTAATAGCATATCTGCTGCCAGTTTAAAAAAAAAAAAAAAAAGAGTTGCTTCCAAGTTGATATGGCACATTGTATTAAAAAGAGTCCATGTAAGTTAAAGGAAAGTGATTATGGTCTCAAAGCCTAAACCACCTTAATTTGTTTCCTATTATCACCATTAATGCATGTTAGCTTTACTGTTTTTATGGGGAGAAACAGAGCTGTGTCTTCTGTAAACCTGGTGTGTTATATATACCAGAAGAGTGTCTATACTAATAATACTAGAAAGACAGAAAACTGCAGGAAAAGAGAAGCCAGTTTCCCAGTGCTGCTTTCTGAAGTGAGTTCTAGCTTTCCTTCTGCCTCAGAGCTCCTACGTGGTCCTGTAAAAAGTACCTTCAAAAACTTACAACTTAGTCGTACACGAATGGAGTTCATTGGGGATCCAAAAGATGCATCCATGGCATGAAGGTTTTGCTTACTCATTATCAGTATCGCCAGCGTGTTAATGAATTGGATGATAATATGGTCTCACTGTATCTGTGCGTATACGCGTGCTGTGTGTCTGTGTATCATGCGTGTTTCTGTTCTGCGACTAAAAGCTTTGCAATTCAGAGAAATCTTTTGAATTTTATTTAACATGTTCCATCATGGTTACTCCTCTTGAACTGCAGAGGGCATCCTTAAATGGAATTTAGACAACATTGTTTGTCGTTATTGGAGACCTGATGTGGCTGGGACACCGCCTCTGTATCTCAGCCTTTTGGGACTCCTGGCAAATTAATACTCGAAGGAGAGCCCCATTTTAGCTGCCTGTTTCTGTCCTTTCCCATGTTATCGTTGTGTGGCTTTGAGATTTTTTTTGTACTGGCTGGGGGGGAAATCCTTGACGTTGGTGGTAGTCAGAAATGGCCTGTTTACTGGGTGGTGCTTGCATGCAGTAGAAAAAAAAAAAAAAAACACCAGGAAAAATTTAAAACAGTCTTAAAAACAATTAGGAAAACTTGCAAGAGTCTTACCCTTCGAATCAAAGGGCCCGTGAGTTGCCTAACGTGGAGACATTTGTTTAGTAGATCTGAATGTCTATCTGGACTATATTAAAATATAATTCTGAAATGAGACCCAATTTGCTTATGTTATGAAGATGCCTCCTACTAGTCCATGGTAAAAATTAATTGAGTTTTTCCAGGGCTTCAGATTCTCTGCTATTTTATTAAAGAGGCCGGGCAAAAAAGGAGCCCTAGTTAAGAAAATGGAAACTGAAGAGTCATAGTCAGCAACTGTTTTGGAAATGCTCATTTTGATGAGTTAGTATGTGAAAAGGTTTTTAGAGTTATCAGACAGAAACTCCAGGCAGTACGGAGACAATTCTTCAGAAAATTCAAACTGAAATTTATGATATGACTTTGTACCAAACAAAGACTTAGGTGAGAGTTATAAGCACAACTTCAGTTATGGGATCACTTCTCCAATATTATATAGATAAGAATTCAATAAAATAGCCCGATATAAAAGGTATGAGTATATCTGAATTTAATTGTCCATATTAAAATGAAAAAGAAGCATGCAGTTCTTTTTGAGTGCAATGCATAGCTGTTAGTAAACCATTATTTTAAAAGGATTATAATATCCATTTTCTGCAGTGTTCATTTCTCTGATGAAACTGTAGCCGACGACTGGAATGTTAAATTAGTTGTCATTGGGGGAAAAGTAATTTTCAAAGAAAGTTTAATGTTCTTGTATAGGAAGCATGAACACTTCTAATTTTCTGTGTTGCTATAACATAACTGTGAATTTTGTGTGTGTGGAATTGATAAATAGATTTTTCATTTAAAATGTCTCTCTACAGAAATGATAGATTAACAAAGTTTAACAATTAACAATTTCTTAAGAAACTAGATACTTATTTACTATTGTTTATTTTTGAAATGACTGGTATTGAAATTTGCTGACTTTTTTCTTTTTTCTTTTAAAATAACCTACATAAAAATCTCTATTACAGTTTTGGCAACAGCGGAAGCAAAGCTAAACTATCCACATTTAAATGGCTAGCAACTAAATTCTCCACTCATACATAAATACCTAAACATTCTCCCTTAAAATCTAATTTGAACTGTAAATACCAAAGATGGGTGACTGCAAATAATCAAGT
Source organism: Dromas ardeola (assembly GCA_013398915.1). Classification (NCBI taxonomy): domain Eukaryota; kingdom Metazoa; phylum Chordata; class Aves; order Charadriiformes; family Dromadidae; genus Dromas; species Dromas ardeola. Next base: position 22,472 of record VYZM01013151.1, on the reverse strand, counting down.
TTATAGTTTGGGGTAGTGCTGCGCACGAGGCAAGCACTAAAGGCTATTTATTGGAGTCTCCCTCTGATAACTTCTCATATCAGTCTATACTGTAGAGTTGAATTGCTTTTTTATGATGGGGCTCTTTTCAATATGGATATTGCTAAAGTTGTGGCTACAAGTTATTCTGGCAGGGTGATGGTCCCTCCTGCCTGCCCTGGATATCAGAGGGGATATCGCGTTCTGCTGTTTGACATCCGCATATGTCAGCGGTGCACTGAACAGCGTTACTGCACGCTAGCATACCAACAGGAGAAACACAGTAGTAAATAGTGCCTTTACGCTATTGTATGCATTGCTGTAAAGCTTTCAATGAGCTTTTTTCAGTGCAAAGGACAGCTACGGAAATTTAGAAGGGATGTTGTTATATTGTATGTACGTTATACTTTTTTCCCTCCTCCTGCTTTTTAGAAACACTAGGGACTTTGGCTTGGAGCTACCAGGTCTCAGCTAGCTCCTCTCAGAGCAGGTATTTCACTGGTGTACCAGGTTTCTTCCCACCTCTTTCTTGTATGTGTGTGTATATATACACACACATATATGGAGTACGTATAAATGTTCCTCTGGTTCTGCTGGGGTTGCCTCATCCCATTTCAGGCTTTCAAATAGTTTGCAACAGGAATATCCTGAAATACAGCAGCATAAACATGCAGACCTGTGAGTCAGGCTCCCTCTCGGAAATGACGGGTTATGACAAAACATGCTGTAGGAAAGGATGTTGCCAGGGAAGGCTTGCTGATAAGACTAGCGGTAGTGCTGATACCAGCTATGTTTGACATAGCGTGACAGACCTTCACAAGCTCTGTTATAATAGCACTCCAATTCAGCTTCAGACAGAAAAGCATGAGAAGAAATAAAATAGCTGATCAGTCTATTTTTATATTTATAATCTTCACCACTTATATTTAATGGTAAGAATATCAAAAAACATAAGAAAATGCTTTATCTAGGAAACAGTTTAGACATCTCAAATCTTCATAATTCCTGTGTCAGGTCCTCACATCCAAACTATGATCTGAAAAAAATCATTTTAGTTTCCATGTAACCCACAAGCTATAGATTTCAAAGCTTACCACTGTTGCAAGGCTGTGAAAGGGGCAAGTTTACACTGGGAGCAGCAAATGTTCTACGGTGACGGTGGCCATGTCAGGAGTGTAGCTTTTGATCTCTTTGTATGCCAACAGCTTTCTCAGTCTGAGACACTTGGTAGGCACCTATTTACCACCAAGACCAAGTGATATTCAGGTGACAGGCCAATGAGGACCCTAGACCAAAGTGTGTTCAGAGCATGACGAAACCGTGAAAATTAGGTCCACACAGAATATGGCGCTAGGATAGCTGCTTTTTGGTGTCAGGTATCCTTTTTTAAGCTTTAAGTTAGACATCAGACTCTCCTAGATGCTCCCTGTAAATGGATACTGAGTCCTTTAGGCTGCATGCTCAAAGTGGCCAAATGTGGTACCAGCTGTATTCTAAAGATTAGAGGAAATGGTGTGTTTCAGTTCCACACCCGAAGGATCCCTGTATTTGGTTAAGCCTTTGATCTTGATCTATATGTCCAGCAAAGTAACACACGAACTTCATGCGCAATTGTCAGATTCATATTTTTTGAAGAAAGATTTCTCTTCCCAGCACTTTCCAGTAGAAGTGACTTTGCATAAAGAAGATTAAAACATGAATAGCCTTTCATTGCCTTGGTAGAAACAACTGTGCAATCCCCAAATTCTGGCTAACCACTTTTGTCAAGAAAGTAAAAATAGCATTCACGATAATATTAATATTTCACTGCTCATCACTTTAGACTACTGACTCCACATACGACAAGTACATTTGGTAACAAGTAGTCAATTTTATTGCAAATAACTGGTCACAACTGTTGGCTTAAAAACAAATTAAGCCCAACCCGAAGTTGTCTTGCCAGACTCAGCGTAGTAAGCCTGATGCACAAAACTGCTTCAAAATAAGAAACTTAGTTCCACGGGTCAAGACAGATCTAAACATGTGGAATACTGACGTTGGCAAGATAAAATCTCCATTATTTTTCTGAAACAATTAGCTGGGGAATAGAGTTTTAACCCCAATTCTTAGTGCTCATGCTTTGAGGAGTAAGAACAGGCAAACTGCCGTTACTGGAATCTTCAAATCTTACAAATAATTAAATATCACAAACACAGCATTCTGGGAAGGAAAGACCACCTTTTGTATTTAGCTTTTCTTTGCCTTGTCCTAATTCACATACCATGCTATTTACTGTTTACTGTGGCTTAATCTTAGGAAACTTCAGTCTGAAAAAAAATGAAATCCTTTGTGTCTACAGACATGTTAATTGGTAGTTGCAGATGCATTTTTTTTTATTTTCTTTGATACAGTAGTGCTTAACTTGTCTTCCTTTCTAGAGTGAAAGTTAATCCTTTGTGTGAAATAACAATAGCAAATAGAAAGACAGGTAATTATTTCCAAAAACATAAACTGACTTGTTTGAAACTGAACATCTATGGACTAAGCTATATCAAATTTAGAGTTTCTGAAAATTATGGTTGTACAGTAAATCAGTACCCTGAGGGCACGTAAAGCCTGGAAGACCAAAAGCTATGTCCCATTTTACCTATAACAATTTGCTATAAATGGTTTTGTAAGATATGCAGTATTTCAGAATGTGGGAAAAATAAGTAGAGCCTGGCATACCTTGTGTGCAGTGCAGAATTCATTATCAATTGCTTCAATAGAAAAAAAGGTAATCTTTTGTGAAAACACCCTCATTTGTAAAAGTGAACTGGTTAAAATGTTACAAAGTGGATGATTATTCTTAATTTTCGGATTACGCTAATTTGGCAGCTCAGTTATCTAGGAAATCCATATGCAAAAGACAACTGACCAGAATATTAAATATAACCTCCAACTGGATAAGAGGAATCCTCAGCTCCATAGATATTTTCTTACGACTACTAGAGCTAAAATAGATCTCAATTAGTGAGCAAAAAGCTTTCTCAGGGTTTTTCAGATGCTGAATTGTAATAGAATGTGAATTCAGTGAGGATTAAGGCCAAGTTCTGTGAACGGCTTTAGGAGTAGGAACAACATATCCTGAAATCTCACTTTCTCCTGGATTTAGCATTCTGTGTGAAGCTTCAAAATGGACTTAGGCACATTAATTGTTCTTCTGGGTGCCAAGAAACTATTGGCATTTTCCCTCCAACGTGTGGTGCAGAGCAGCAGGCCGTGGTCTGTGCTGTGAACAGACCGTCTGGTGAGGGCAGAGGGCAGACGTGGTGTGCAGCCAGCTTGCAGCTGAGCTTCCTCACCTACGGTGGTGGGATCAGGTCGGGGACACACTCTCCACCCTGGAGTATTTGTGCATTCCTCACTAGATATAGTAGAGAAACAGAAACTGAAGAAAATCTTGAAAGCCAGGTCCCCCTTTTTGTGACCCGAAGGTTTGCCCCTCTGTGTTCACACAAATCTAGAATCCCCCACTGCATCCCGACACAGCTGTAACGCGAGGAGTGCAAAACCAACCCCCGGCTGCAGCCAGCAGGCTGCCGGGCTGAACCGCTTTCTCTTGGCTAGAGAAGGGATTTAGCTTAGACTCCGTTAAGTGACTGTAGTTTGGAGGTTGGGAAACCCTGTGGCAGTGATAAAGTTGGTGTAGTCATTTCTATTCTAGGCTTTGAAACTGGAGGCATGTTAAACGGTTGTTGTATCAAGAAGAGAAAATGAATCTGTAGCTATTGATTAAAGTGTCTGCAGACACAAAAGAGAATTATAATGGTAAATAATTTTTTTTTTTTTAATAAAACCTATGTCCTGTTAAATGACAGGAATCTACATTCAGCTAGCACAGTGTGATTTATGCTTATGGTAACAAGAAAACTTGAGGCAGAAACTAATTTTCTTCATCCAATGAACTTGCATTCATGTGAAAAAATCTAATGATGGTAATAGAACTACCTGTGGGAGTAAAATTTACTGCAGAGTATGAAATGTCCAAGAAGGTTTATCATATACTATATAATATTATACAGGTGTTATGCAATACAGGTTCATCCTATGAGGTGCTGCCTAGTTTCTCGATAGCTCCCTGGCTCCAGAGTTCCACTGAAGCTTACAAAGATTTCGAGCTTTGGTAGGGTTTTAACCTCTGTGTGCTCAGTTCAGAAAAGAGTGAAAGGCTACAACATTTTTCTTACGTTGGTAGGTGCATTCAGACATGCATTAAGGGCATTTGAATGGAGTTTTAAAAAATATTTGCTTTACTTTTTAGTTAAAAAGAAGTGAGCTTGAATTCCTTTTTTTTTCTAGGAGTCTAACTAGGTATCTAGAGCTATCTGTCATACTTTGCATGAAGTTACTTAGTGCTTACTTGATCCCCTCCATAGCTCTGCTGTGACAGCAGTAATCTTCAGAAGGATGGAGGAGGTCTTCATTGCCATTTCCAATGGATGTACATCTGAAAGCAGCTGGTGTATTGATTTCATCGGCCTTGAATATTAATGTTGACTGTAAGCCAAATCCTGTCTGCTTGACATCCATATGGTAGTTACACTGTTCCAGAGAACTTTATGGAAGAAAAAGGATTTGGCCCTTTCTAGTTTTAAAATACTTGAGCTTTTCTATGCTATACATCCATTTATCTATCTTTGTTATATTTCAAATATGCGTGAAATTGATTGAGTTGGCTATAACAGCTACAGTGCCACTGTTGCACAAATTGAATGGGGGTGCCTCTATGAGCAGACTTCTCATTTGTAGGCCAGTCATTTTTGCTTTGGACATATATGAAGTTCCAATATCATACATTGAAAATGTCACAGAATTCAATATGTAACTGGTATAGTACTTAATGATATTTTTGTATCAAAATATTTATGTATCTTTTATACTTCTTTTTATATTATATATAAAAAGAGTGTGTATGCAGAAAACATTTTTGTTGAGCATATTGCCTGTCCACCTACTGAAGTCAGGTATCATTAGTGGCTGCTGAATCCAGCAGCCTGATAGAGGTGAGACTTCTGCAGCTCCTTTTCCTGAGGTTCAGCCAGTAAGGAGGCTGAGCATGCATTCCTAATGGGCACACATACTCACAAACCATATATATATTTTTACAGATGTCTGGCTGCACAGATCAAACCAAACAGCAACATTCAGCGCTCATGCGAAAACGAGCAGCACGTGTGGCCTCATCCTGTCACCCTCTGTGGCTGATCAGGATCAAGATCCATTGATGGGAATATATTTGGAGACATGCACAAGGTGGATCCCTCCAGCAGCTGTGCTCAGACACTCAGTCTGCCCAGTCGCTGCCACTGGATCTCAGTGTCCCCACTTGCTGTCACCTGAGTGTGCAACCTCCAAGGGTGGTACAGGTCCCCAGGTCCCCTCGTGCACACAGAGACAGGCAGACACCCACGCGGTGGATCCCTCCAGTAGTCAACCTTGGACACCCAGGCTACCCAGTGACTGGCTTGTGCATCCCCTTCTCTCTGGTTGTCACACACACACACACACACGCTCTCTCTCTCAGTTGGTCTCTGGACCCTGGAGTCTCTCTAGCAGTCAGCCTGGACCTCCAGGACCCTCCAGCAGTTGTGTCCCTCACAGAGGTGCACTCACACATCCACCCCAGGCCTATGGCCACTTCCATACCTGGCTCCCCAAGCCACGTATCCTACTCCCTGACTAGTTCAGCTTGGTATTTGCTGGTGATGACAAGGTGACACGCATACACTCGCAGTGTGCATGCAGTCTGGTCTCTCCAGTTACTGGCACCACAGACGTCCGGTCCCCCTGTATCTGATGGGGTTATTGAGGTTCCCCTGCGTGACCCTGTGCCTCACGCGTCTCTGTGAGACTTTTCTTCACATAACCTAACAGATACATAAAAGCGAACTTGCATCCTTCTGACAACGATTTTGAATGTGACAACAGCTTATTTCAAACAAAAGAACAGCAAAGAGACAAATGAAAAAGCCAGAGTAGAATCTGTATATTAAATTTTCCAGCAACCATGCATGTCAGTGGCTGAGCTTTAACACCTCCCCAGCCCTCTTGGCAATAACAGTTCTCTTGGTGCAGCTGACAGAGCTGTGACCGCGGCAGCGCTAATGGGTACCACGATAATTCACAGGCAGTGTTCATGGGATACAATCTGGTGTGACACTATACTAAGTAGTGTGTATTCTCGGCTCAGGAAAATGCCAGTTGCATCCCCTTCTACATAATAAATTCAGCATCTCTTTTTCTGAAGATAATTTGAAACATAGAAGGAATCATCTTCTTTTGTTTATACATTAAAAACTGCTTTTCTGGAGGGAGCTGAAAGTCAATTTGCAGCACAAAGGTATGAACGCATTGCAAGGTTTCTTGAAATAACAGATTTCTATAGTCACAGAACTTGCTTAAAAACATCTGTGGCGAAACTGAAGGAGCTATTTGAGAAAAAGCAAGCGTATTTTATGCCATGTATCTGCTCAGCTTTACACCTGGAACCCCCTGGTACCTACAAATAAATAAACTTGGAACATTGTTATCTACACAATTAAAAAAAAGTTCAGGATTATAAAATTATCAGCTAAGAGGATGAAAACGTTGTTGTATAGATTGCACTTTTTTTGCGCAGTCCCTTTGGAAAAGATTTCAAACAGGTTTTCGTATAAATCCAGTTAGAGGATTTATGAGAAAGAACAAACAGAAATGAATACTGTTCAGACCTTTAAACTTGGTGATAATGCTTTTCTGAAGAGTGGCAATAAAAACGTGATGACATATCATAAAAGGAATGAAAAGAAGCAGATATACCCAGTGTTTTTAAGACTAGGTCTTTTGGCTCCAAAGCACTGTTGTGGATGAGGCGAAGACAATGGTGACTGGCAAGAAGCAACTATAGATGATTTGATGTGAATTCTGATACTTCTGGTGAGTATGACCACAATCCTGTCACCAGACTTTTAGGCCACCTTGTATGTATTTAAAGAATAGTATACTTCCGGATTTTCAGGGAATACTATTTGCATATAATACTTTTGTATCATTACTGTAAGTAGCTAATTAAAAGGCAATGACTTAAACGCTCCCAAATAATTTTTTTTTTTTTTTAAGGCTTCCTGCTATGCTGTATCAGGGTAGTTAGAGTATTTAGGTGCTACATTGAGTGTAGACTTGACTTGATTTAACTGCTGGTTTAATCAAGAGGATTGATACTAGAGCATGTCGTATGGGTTTCATCCTTTAAGGGTGTAATCTAAAGCTTCTGAATTTAGGAGTTGTCTCCTTGAATGAGCGCTACTGAAATCAGGCTGAGACATTCATATAGATTCTTCCTGGATATAATGGCTTGAGAAGTGAAGCCAGAAGAAATAGAATTTCAAACATATATTGTGAAGTTATGGAATTTTATCTTCCTGTGGTCTGTCAGTGCCTGAGAGGCTAGAATAGAACTTGTATTTTTGGCCAGATTTTTCTTTATATACACCTGACTCACAGAGTTGTGACACATTTTAGTGGGTGGGATAATAAACATCTGACCATTTCTCACCAAGATGGACAACTCTGGCTGACACTCCAGAAAGCACAGCAAATTATTAAACAATTATAGAACTATTTCTCTATAGCTCCCTGTTTTAAAGGCACTTAGTCCTCGGTCAGGTATCTAAACAGCTGTTTTGACTTGCATTCTGACTTGAAGCAGTAGCCCAGTTCTGAAGTTATTCTTCCAATCAATTGCACTTACTACACGTTGTTTTGCTTCAACGGGAAGTTTTGGTCCACAAACCCCAGTTGTTCATTAGAGGAAATGAATCTGGGAGCTCTGCTTTATCTGTGCACTTCATCACCATAAAAGTTCAAGGTAGTTACTGATCCTTCATAACATGCATATGGTGATGATGTTTGGTCCAGGGGACCAGATTAAAGTTGGTCTGAAATGAAATTGCAAGGTGTTGCTGCTGCGTCTCGTCTCCAGCTGTTTTGATCTACTGATCTTCCTCTGCTGTGCTAAATTACTTACTAGTATGAACTAAGTCAATAGACAGCTTAAGATATATACAATGGCATATGCAGAAACATTGCATTTGTCTTAAAAACAGTGGGGGTTTTTTTTAGAATATTACTTTTTTAGATGTTATTTTTCTATATAGAAGCTGTGTGAAAAGCTATTTTTCTCCCAATCTATGAACATGGAGATGAAGATACCGAAAGCGAAGCACTGTGTGTTTGATCTTTCTTGACCTAATCCATAGCTCCTTTGGCAGTTACAGAGATGATGGGCAATCTTTGATGAATTTGTTCCTGTCTCACTGAGATAGAAAGTCAATCCAATTCTCCATTTCTCAGCTCTGTGTGATAACAATTAGTGCCAATGTCTTGTCAACAGTGTTCTCATGTAAGTCTTTTATATGGCAATCAGTATCTATTGAATGGAAACCTTATACAACAAGAAGGTAGATAACAACTGTGTCGATATTTTAGGGTCAAGTGCATCAGGATTCAGTGTCAAACAAAGCCAAAAAGTGAATATTAAGTTATTTTTTTCCTTAAGAATATAGAAGTGCTCTATTTGAATGTTATATGAAGGTCATGCTGATCTAGCAACATTTTAAATGATCACCATAGAATTATTCTTGGATGTTAAAATATAGGGTAGAGTACATGTTTTGAGGTTATATCACTGTGTACTTGTGGCACAGAGTTAGCCTATTGAATACTATCTATAAGCACATTCATGAGGAAGATATTACAGAATGCAAGCACTTAAATTTAGCTGCAAAGGTATAATGAGATCCAGGGTTCTTCTTTCAAGGTGAAGCTAGATAAATTCAAGGTTGAAAAAGAAAGTACGTATTTCTAAAAGTAAAAGTAATTAATCTTTATAAAATCTTATCTAGGGAAGTTGTGGATTTTCACTGCCTGAAAACTTTAAATAAATCCAGTGTCTTACAAAAAGAGGTGTTCTAGCTAAAAAAGGAGATATGGGCTTATACGGATTATAATGGAGAAATTATTGAGGAAATTTCTATAGTGTGTGAATATAAGAGGCCAGACTGGATGATTGTCATGGTTCCTAGCACTCAAAGGCTATCAGCTTGTCTGCTTGTAACTTAATCGAGGTTTGTGTTCTAAAAAGGAGAAAAAAAGAATTTATCACTTTGTGTCTTAGTAGACAAGGATTTAAAGCGATAGGTGCTCTCAGTTTCAAATCGCGTTGCTTTTGTAGGCAAATGTTCTGAGTTAAGGAAGTTAAAATAAGCAGTGACAGCTTGCTATAATACTTTGAATTCATGAACAAAGTATCACCAAATACTTGGTGGATTTTTCTGACATGGATAAGAGTATCAAGTTTCCATAATGCGTTGAATTAATGAACAAACTACCCCTGATTATTTGGTGTGTTCTTCTGAGGTGGGTGAGCAACATCTTTAATGAATGTCAGAAAACTTGCTATAATGCCAGGAGCTAATGAGTAATTTTTGCAGTAAAATAATTACTATTTTTATGTGTATATATTACAGTGATATCATTTATGTATTCATTCCTCAGCACTATCCAAGTTAATCAGGTTAAAATGGGTTAATTAGATGAGGTTCTTATTGTGATGAAAAGACAAAAGTATTTCTGAGCTATTTATGTTACAGGGTTTTTCCGATTTTAAAACCAGACGAGATACAGGAGGAGAACAACAGAATAAGAGTGTGGAAGGGAAAATATAAAGAAATACTTTTCTAATAGAAACAGAGTGTATACATATATAATATACCATATGTATACAGGTTATACATATACAATATACTATTTGGAAACTTTTTGCTTAACTTCTTTAAAAAAAGAAGCATACAAGAGTTCTTAACATTTCATTGAAAAGTTTCTGAACCATTCAAAATCAATGAGAAGAACTGACTCCACACCAATTGCTTTGAATACAAATGAAAAAAACCCCACGCAATTACCAGGAGATTTCTTAGTAAAGGACAGTTTAAAGAATGGTCAACAGATTTGAACACTTCAAAGTATTGTGAAATAATCAAAAGATAGGGAGAGGAAAAGCATATAGACAGAAACTTTTACTTTAATCTTGTAAGAAATAGAAATCAAAATATTCATATCACGTAAACTGTGAAAAACTTTTGGGAATTATCATGACTATTATATTCAAGCTCGATAACAATAAAATCAAGACAATCTGCAACAAAAACACAGGTATTTGCTGTTTGGCTAGAAGGTATTCTTTGCTAGTGGCTATAGGCAGAGGCTAACATTGGAAAAAGTCAGATTTCAGACTGTATGAATATCTTTTACACAGACAGTATACGATATAGTCATATATTTTATCAGAACACCAGATATTACAACCAACAGAGGTCAATACTATACTTTTGCACTAAGCATTGTATTACAAGCATAGTTAAGCAATGCAAAATATCAAATATAAGTCTCATTGGATTTTAGGCCTTTTTTACAGGATAAAAATGCATAAATTATTCTGGATTTATAATTTTTTCACAACTATTTGATTACTGTAAGAAGATGTGATTGCTGGGCAAACTCAAAGCAAATTTTGACAAAGTCACCAAAGGCAGGATCTCAGAAAGAATTTAAGTACTTGAAGTGGAAGAGCAGCATATTTTGAAGTCTTAGTCTAAACCTGTGAGGTCCAGAGCTCCCGCAGAGCTCTTTTTTTATATTTGACAGGTCTGTAATCTGTAAGCACTTGAGTTCTTGACCTTAAAGTTGCCCAGATGCTTAAATCGCTGTTACTGCAGTTGTCAGAAGTATCTCAATCCTGGTAGTTCAGCAATTCAGCCCTAACTCAAGGATCCAGACTATAGGCACCTACTGCCTTCCTCCTTTGAGGGGTATGATCTGCTAAGCTTCCTCAGACTTACTGATTACTGACCATGCAGTGATAGCTGCTGCTTTCCTTTAAAGCATAGCTAGAGGATAAATCTCCCTTTTCACTTAGAGATTTGGTTATTTTAATATGACAGTGTGAACCCAGGTTTAGTTCTCCCTTTTCTGAAAAAAATAAAATAAAATAAAAAAAAATCTTATGCTTCCTGTTTCTTTAGACTCATCAGCTTGGTTTAGACTCTGAACCTCAGTGCATATGTTTGTCAGCAGAAATGCTTTCCACCTCAAACACTAAACCTATATCTTTATGATGAATTCCTGAAACAAAGGAGCTAGAAAAAATGAAAAGCAAGTTGACTCATAATCCATACAGCTCTCCATAAGGAGGGAAGTTTTGTACGTTTTATCCAACGCTGACATGATGTCAAACAAATGTGGGTAAGTCAGTAAGACCATATGTCCATATGTGATTGGTGTCTATTACAGCTGTAGGACCATATGTGGCTGGTGTCTACTACAGGCCCAATCAGGGGGAGCCTATTGACAAAGCCATCTTACTCCAGCTACAGGAGGCATCTTGCATGCAGGTTCTTGTGCTGCAGAGGGACTTCAACACCCCTGACATCTGCTGGAAAAGTAGCACGGTGAGCTGTAGGCAATCCAGGAGACTCCTGGAATGAATTGAAGATAACTTCTTAAGCCACGTAATAGACAGCCCCACCAGAGCAGAGTGATGCAGTGAAATGCTGAAGTTAAGACTCAATAGCCTTGGTGACTATTAAGCAGGTATTCTTTATTGCAGCGCTGGGCGCACAGGGGATTTGTCCACCTATTGTGTGTGCCGACAGATTTAGATGTACGGTTTAAATACATACTATGTATGCATATTCACTAGTTTTCCAAGAAATTATTACCTATTCATTAACTCATTATTACAGGTTACTGCCCACTCCCGCATGTGCATTAGAGTCTCTCGGTGGTCTTCAGAGACATCTGGTGGTCGTTTACTTCCTCCACTCCTCTTCATCGTTGTGACCTTCTGGGTGAACTGCAGGCCTTTTCTCTATTTCTTTATTCTTGCTGACACATCAAAAGTGTTAGCTTTGACTAGCCTCTGCATTCCTCAGTAATCCTGGGCCCCTTGTTTTGAGAGATAAGCTTCTACTACAAGGTTATATTGTCCTAAAGCATTCTTTCTTAAAAAAATAGGAGATAAGTTCTGACATTTAGCACTACAACTGTTGCATCTGCTCTTTGTACAGCCTTAAGGCACCCAGTCTTCTAAATTAAGCTCCTATTAAGCACCTACTTCAGTTAGTTTACAGCTTTAACATATAAAACCCTATTTCAAGAGGCAATACTGGACCTGATGGTCACCAATGCAAATGTTCTAATCAGTGATGTCAAGACTGGATGCAGCCTGGGATGCAATCATCATGCCCTGGTGGGGTTCACAGTCCTGAGGGATACGGGTCAGGGGATGACTAAAGCCAGGACCTTGAATTTGAGGAAAGCAAACCTCCAGCTGTTCAGTGAGTTAGCCAATAGGACCCCTGGCAAATGGTCCTCAGGGACAAGGAGGCAGAACAGAGCGGGCAGATCTTAAAGGACACTTTCCATAGAGTGTAAGGGCTCTTGGTTCCCAGGTGTAAGAAATCAGGAAAGGAAGGCAAAAGACTGGCATGTCTGAGTTGAGACCTGCTGGTCAAACTAAAGGGCAAGAAAGAGGTGCACAGGCAGTGGAAACAGGGACAGGCATCCTAGGAAGAGTACAGAGATGCTGCCCAGTTTTGTAAGGACAGGGTAAGGAAGGCCAAGGCACAGCTGGAGCTGAACTTGGAAAGGGATGCAAAGAATAATAAAGGCTTCTACAGGCATGCCAACCAGAAAAGAAAGGTCAAAGAAAGTGTATCACCCCCTGGCAAGCTTGTAACGACGGACAAGGAGAAGGCTGAGGTACTCAACTTTTTTGCCTCAGTCTTCACTGGCAACCTCTCTCCCCACAACTCTGGAGTAGATGGACCACAATGCAGGGACTGTGTGAACAAAGTCCTTCCCACTGTAAGAGAAGATCAGATTCATGATTGCCCGAGGAACCTGAACATACAGAAGTCTATAGGACCTGACGAGGTTCCTGAGGGAATTGGCTGTTG
>VYZM01013149.1:401195-426933 GCA_013398915.1 Dromas ardeola | reverse complement strand
CAAAATAATCACACATCTGATACAGTATAGTTTCTAAAATTGCCATGTAAATCATAAATGACTTCTAGTCTTTGAATGCTTAAACAACTAAAAATAGCTTTGAGGAGTGGGAGAATATTTATTTCCTGTGTTAAACAACTGGTTTGAACAAGTTCATCAAACAATTAATTTGTGGTCATGTAGTAACTATTTAAGGCTGTCCAAAAAATAACTTTAAATATTTGTGTATAGTTTATCATGTAAAATAAATCGTATAATAGCCATCTTACATTAAAACAGCTCATAGAAAATATTTGTTTTTCACTTCCACATACACCTAACATACACATATATATATATATATATAAAAAAAATCAGAACTGATATACATAATTTGATGATAATTTCAAGACAATAGTTAAGATTTTTCTGATTTTCTTTCGTTGGACAGATGTTCGTGGAGGTTATTCGTTGTTTGTTGTAAAATGTTGTTACTCTTAAAAAGGTTTCTGCTTTGTAAGAGATTGCTTATTCCCTCCTTTAATTCCTGTAAAGTAATGCTTGAAATTTAGGCAAATTTCACTCAGAGAACTAGGAGGCATATACTGTTTTGTGGTTGTTTTTTCTTCTAACAGGAATATCTGAAAGAGCAGCTGTCTTGTGAGAATTCTTCTGAAGATGGTGTCGCCTCCAGTCGATGCCTGCCTTTGACACTGAAGGGCAGAGAAGAGCAGCCTGTCTTCAACCCTTTCCAGGTGTACAGACGATCTTGTGCGAAAGTGTTCAATCAGGTTTGTGAAAATCTAAAACCTTAGTTGTACTTCAATTTTTACTTGTCGATCTTATTATGATCATGATAGTGACAGAGACTGAAATTATGAAAACGGAATTAATTAGGTGCGTTCACATTTGATGAAGTGCAAAGGAATATTATTACTCAGGAATCTAATGAGGGCACCCTCTGCAATAGCATGATGTTCCAAAAGCCATTATTGTCCTTTTCTTTTATCAGAATTATTGCATGTAAGAGCAATTTGCATTTACTTAGACTTTCTGTGTTAGTTCAGTATAGTGAAGGAAGCCCATTAGTAGCAATGACATTTATTACATCTGTGTCATGGTACTTAGGGCTAGTCTTAGTCCTTTGAAAAATCATGGCAAAAGTCCAAGTGCACATTTAGAATTTTCCTGATGAGTCTTTCACAGAAATGTTGAACAGTAAAGCGAAGGCTGCTTTGGAAATACAGAGATTTAACAGAACAGTGAGAATAAGCAAGAGGAAAAAAACACACAAAAAAATGAGAGCATCCATTTCTCTGTTTTTCATTAAGCCATGTTAGTGATATGTAAAGGATTATAATTTACTTACAGAAATTAGTTTCCTGATAATGTAACAGTTATAGGAAATAGATGTAGTTTCTTAAATTTCTGCCAGAGTACCACATGACCGATTCATTACACAGAAAATGGTATCCAACTTGGACACTTAAAAAAATCGTACACCATTGTTTCTCAAGTCTTCCTAATCCATCATCTACAGTTTTGAATCTACCCCTCAATTTCAAATATTTAAAAAGAAGTGGTATTACAGGGGCATGAAATCCCCTTTACAGACTTGTGGAGAAAGACATCCTTTTTCAGTACAACTCTGCTTTTAAATAGTATAACCTCTTTTCCCAGTGTTGAGCATTTTGGACTATTTCATCGGTTGTATTGTTGTAAAATATATCTGGTTTGGTATTTTGGTTTTGTTGTTTTTTCTTTACTTGTTTAATCAGTGCTTAGTCATTGTCATTGCAATAAAAGTGTTAATATCCTGAAGAAGGAGTTTAATACCAATTTCACAAGGCTTCTCACTCCAGAGGAACATGCTTTTAAAGCATCTTTTTTTTTTCTTCCACTAGTCCCTTTATGTTTATCTTAAATTGATAGACTTTAAGGGGCTACAGAATCACTTCAATTTGAAATGCAGAAAATAGTTTACTATGCCTCAATTCTCAATTCATTAATAGTGTGGTAGAGTAAGACCTTCAAGTAGTGACAACTCAGGGCAGAATTCTTCTGCTACATGACAGGTTTGCGGTGCTCTATTAATCAACAGATGACAAGGGATAGTTCATATTAAATTGCTTTGGATTTTGTAAACTTTTGGCATAAAGTCTGTTACCTGAATATCTTAAATATCTTAAATATCTCAAAAGAAAAAAAGGAGTAGATCATGGATCCTAAAGTACCATGTGCCAACCCTGTTGTTAACAATGACAGATTTATTTCCAGAGGTTAATAATATTATTAAATAATTTAGTTCCCTTTACCATAAAACTGCACATTTATTTAGTGGTGTGGGACTGTCTGTTTACAAAACAGTGGTCAGTATAGCTCGTTGTCTGGTTTCCTGTGACGACTATTCCCAGTGTCTGTAGAAGATGCCAGAGTGCTGGCAAGGAAGGATTATTCTTCTCAAAGGTTATTTTTCTTCTTAAATCCATTTCTTACTGGTTTGCTGCTGCCATGAAGCTTAGGAGTTTATAATCCACGATTAATTTATTTATTTTCTTTAGATCTCTTGTAACTAGATGTGTT
Source organism: Dromas ardeola (assembly GCA_013398915.1). NCBI lineage: Eukaryota > Metazoa > Chordata > Aves > Charadriiformes > Dromadidae > Dromas > Dromas ardeola. The sequence goes on along the minus strand of VYZM01013149.1, from coordinate 424,371 downwards.
TTTAATACATCAGCTAACATTTTATCCTTTTATAAATTCTAAGTCCCAACAAGCTAGTGGTTTCACAGCATATTTTGTAAGTGAGTTAATTATGTATTGCATTTTAAAACTTTTCACTCAGAAGGGCCAATTCAAATAGGCATGGCAGTACTGCTTTTGAGTCCAGAGAGCTGGTTCACCTCTAAACAGAGAATGTTTGTTTTAAACTATGCTATATAACTTATTATAGTATATAGTAATATTATATATAACAATATGAGCTTGCTCAGTAGAAGATTTCTTAAAATAAATTATTTCAAAAACTTCCCAAAAGATAATTTGTAGTAAGCATTCTATGTATGGTTTGGTGGTTTATGTAAAAATTGCAATACATTAGAGTGGTTGACTTTTCTTTTCTGAAGTTTTGCTAATTTATCCCTTTAGTGTCAAGTTTAGCAAGATACTTAATCTTAATTTCTACGAATTTTACTGCTGCTGAAACAAAGGCCACTGAACTGCTATTTAGAGATCAGCTCTAGCATTTTTGTTAGTGATACATAAATTTCTTACCTTCCAGCCCTCTAGTTCAGTAGCTGACTCTAGAAAGTGTGTCATTTCTGTTAACAATTCAAGCACTTCATTCTTACATTCCTGTAAAAATCTTGGAATAATCACCATCTGGTCTTGGTAACTTGTTGCTCTTGATTTTATCAATTTGTCCTGACACCTCAGTCTCTGCCAGTGCTGCTGCTCCTCTGTTGTCTAATAAGATTAAGTCTAGGCAATGCCACTCCTCCACAGTATCAACGAAGAAAAATGCTACAAAGAAATGGTTTTCCTTTCCTGAAGTGACTTTTTTCAAACACATGCTTTATTTTTTCACAGAACCGATCAGTCTGGTGGACTGAATTTTTATCTGGTATACTTATAAATTTTCCTATTTGTTTTTATGACTGTTGCTACTGGCTGTTCAGCTTCTCCTTTTTATCCCTCTTGATTTTACAAATACTTCCTTCATATTTCCTTGTCTATTTTTAATTCAGTGTAGAGTATGGAACAGTTGCCTGTTTTCTCCCCTGTGTTGTTCTGCTCCCACTGTTCTCTCAGTTGTCTCTTTTTCCTTTATTTCTTGTTTATCAGATGTTCACTGTTACTTCTTTATTCACTTTCCACTTTCACACTATATTATTCTTTGTTTAGCTACCCTTGTCTTCTTTTCTTACACTGTATTTCACTTTTAATTTTTTATGTTACTTTTAAGTGCATACCAAAGATGAGGGTTAGGGAGAAAATTAAATTAAAAGAAGGAAGGTAATAAAATAAAGATGTAAAGAAGGGGAGGGATTGCACTGATTCTGCTCTCCCAGAAGAACCAAGTGGTGTCTGTGTGGAGAAAATGAGACACTGCAAGATACACTTTACTCTTCTAATTTAAGTTTCTTATTTCCCTTGTTTTGACTTGCTTAATCTTTTTTTTTTACAAACTACTTAGTGCTCAGTGCAATTTTAGTGTTACAACAATAATTTTTTTAATTATTTCCTCCCAATAATGTTGAAATGTAGTCACTACTTGACCATTACTGACAATGAAAATTAATATTATGCAACAGGAGTTACTGTTTTATAAACAAAAGAATGTTGTGTGGTGTCTTTTGTCTGCTCACCATTATTGTAGATTGCTTTTATTTATTAAATAAGCAATATGGAGTTATATTTGTTCATATTGTCTAGACTTACTGCTGTTTATAATAACCATCTGGTGACTGGAGCGCCTTACAAAACAGTAAGACAAGTAAAACATCACTCTAATTACGATACAGGTTACATCTTGAATTCCAGCTATACCAAGTTTTTCATGACAAACTTTTTGCTGACAGCAGAAAATGTAAATTGCTGTTACATAAAAAGTTGCCAATTATTTTGCTTTTGAAACAGAGAGTCAAGTTCTCCAACAAAGTGGTTGGGCAGAAAGCCATTAACAGTTGGAAGAATAACGGTTCAAAAAATTGATTTATCTTTTTATAAATAATGGCTACATCCCCAAATGGATTTATAAATTAATTGCTGTCTTATTGGAATAAAAACCTTTTTCTGTGGACATGATTGATATCATCTGTCTAAGTCCTTGTTCTAGACCCCCCTCCTTCTTGGTTAGTATACCACAGCTGGAGCTTTAATTTACTGATCATATTAACACTGATTAATAACTAACAATAGCTTCTTGCCATGTATCAACAGTCAGCCATTACTGAATGGAACTGGGATTGGTCAAACTTGCTGCCAAGTTATTTGGGACTGAATCAGATGACCTTCAGGGTGCTGCTGGCACACAGGTAATGGGATTTTGGTGAATAATTGCACTTCCCTGTTGTCTTTTTACATTGTTATAGTCAATACACAAAGATTTTACTGGTGAAATTTATAAAATAAATTATACATTTATTTTAAATATGCAATTTTAAAATGGAGACACTTATTGTCTAGTGTATTTGATCCACACAAAGATGGTTTTCAATTCCTATTTTGAGGAACCCAATATGTTCTTTCTGTCTGAGACCTGAATGTATGTTGATATTGGCCTTAAATAGTGCTTTAAGAAGAAATTAGTAACTTTTGCAAACCTACAGTGCTCAGGGAGATTTCAGTTGTATAGCACAGAACTTACGGGATGTTTACTCAAGTTGCAGTGAATTCAGTTGGGGGCATGACAAGTGTAGCTAGAAATAGAAAGTGTTTCCTTAGTAGTTTTTAACTAATGGAACTTATTTTAATATTCTAACACTTTTTACTTGTAAAATTTAACTGCTTAATTGATAAGCTGATATATTTAATGCAGAATTGATACTTGTTAAATTCAGAAATAGCAATTTGTTAAATTGAGAAAATTGTAGGTGGAAAAAATGGGCATTTTTCTAAAACATTTGTCACATACCCTTGTGAAAATTAGAGAAGTTACATGTTGCAAAATAAGAGGTTTTATATTCACTTCTTAATTCTGAGTCCTGATGATATCTAATATGGTCATATCATTCATCTTTTAAACTGAACTGTTTCGCTATTTAGAAACTGGCGTGCCAATTTCAAAAGTGTGTGAATTTGCATGTAAAAAATGTTTTTATGGTTTTTATACAATTTTCTCAATTTATCACTAGCAGTTAGTCTAAAGCATTTAATTCTTCCTTCATTTCATTTGTAAAATATTTGTGCGGTCTATTTCTTGTTTTCTTTCTTAATTTGGCTATGATTAATTCTTTCCCCACCCAAACTGTTATTTTGCAAAATTTTAATGCAGTTGCACAAAAATTGATGCTGGTGAAATTGCGCCGTTCAGTTCGCCTCTTGATGTTCTCTGTTACCCACTAGCAGACAGAGTGTGGAACTTCATGGACTTTTTGGTCTGTACCAGTAGTGTCATTTTCATGTTAAATAGCTGAGACAATTCAGTACTAATTTATTTTTTTCCTTGATAGTTCTCCTGCTGATTGTTAACACTTGTCCTTCATTAAAAATGAGGTAGTTTGCCCTTTTAAAAGAGATACTAATAAAAAGTCTTAGACTCAAGCTGGTTCTTGAACTTGACTTCATGTTGATGTCATCAATATGAGCCAAAGGGAGCAGTGAGGACTGCTGTGATTTGCAGAGGGAATGTTTTCTGTGGACATTTCATCTTCTCCGGTACCTTGAAACACATTTCGCTTTTCTTTTGGTCTCTTTATTGGGTTTAGAAAGAAGTCATGTATATGTCTTCTCTGTCCTCTGTATTTCACGCCTTTGTCATATCATCTATTGTTGCTTTTTTTTTAATTTAATAAGTGCCCTAATTGTTGTCATCCTTCCTAATTTGAAAATGTCTCCATTCATTGCCCTTCTACATGACATGGAAATTCTCATCTAAAAGTGACATTATGAAAACCATTAATGATTAGCCCATGGATTTATTATTTAAACTACTCTACTTTACAGACCAACAGATCATTTAAACCCATTGTGATCATTAAGTAGAATTGCTGATCCAATATCTGCTATAGCAACCAGCATCTCCAACATAGCTTGTCTTTACGTGACTTAACTTTGACACAGCTAAAGTATTTCTGCTCGTGTTTTCCAACTGGCTCGGCCAGTTCTAGCTGGTCTCATGGCTACTCAAGTCAGCATTGCAATGACTCCAGTGAGCCCTGTCTTTAGGTGATTCTTCATGCTTCTTCCTAAAATTGCATCAATCTCAGCCTTACTTGAGCTCAGGAGCTAAGGTTCAACCAGAATGGGTGTGCGATTATTTTTGACCTGCTGCCCATTCTGTTTCTGCTATTTGCCTCCTGACATGAGTTAAACAAAACTAATGGCAGTACTTGAAAAGAGTCAGAACCATCAGTTTATAAAGTGGAGTGCCATAATACTTTCAATTGCTCCTTTCTTTAACACATGCTAATGCTTTCCATTATCAGTTACTTCTGTGCAGGCAAAAATATTTTTACCTGTTCACAGTGATATTGGGGTCTGTTTCATAGGATCTTTTAGATTGGAAAAGACCTTTAAGGTCATTGAGTCCCACCATCAACCTAGCACGTAGTCCACCACTAAACAATGTCCCTCAGCACCACATCTACATGTCTTTTAAATACCTCCAGGTGTGGCAATTCCACCACTTCCCTGGGCAGCCTGTTCCAACGCTTGACAGACCTTTCCATGAAGAAATTTTTCCTAATATCCATCCCAAACATCCCCTGGTGCATCCTGAGGCTGTTTCCTCTTGTCCCATGGCCTGTTCCTTGGGAGAAGATCCCGACCCCCCCTGGCTCCCCCCTCCTTTCAGGGAGCTGCAGAGAGCGAGAAGGTCTCCCCTCAGCCTCCTTCTCTCCAGGCTGAACACCCCCAGCTCCCTCAGCCGCTCCTCACAGGGCTCGTGCTCCAGACCCCTCACCAGCTCCGTTGCCCTTCTCTGGACATGTTCCAGCCCCTCAAGGTCTTTCTTGTGGTGAGGGTCCCAAAACTGGACACAGCCCTCGAGGTGGGGCCTCACCAGTGCCCAGCACAGGGGGGGACGGTCACTGCCCCAGCCCTGCTGGCCACACTGCTCCTGACACAGGCCAGGACGCTGTTGGCCGCCTTGGCCACCTGGGCACACTGCTGGCTCGTATTCAGTCGCTGTTGACCACCCCCCCCAGGTCCTTGTCTGTGGGGCAGCTCTCCAGCCGCTCTGCCCCAGCCGTAGCGTTCATGGGGCTGTTGTGACCCCAGTGCAGGGCCATTGGCCTCGGCCCATCCCTCCAGCCTGTCCACATCCCTCCGCAGAGCCACCCTGCCCTCCGGCAGATCAACACGCCCGCCCAACGTGGTGTCCTCTGCAAACTGACTGAGGGTGCACTCGATCCCCTCGTCCAGGCTGTTGATAAAGATATTAAGGAGAACCAGCCCCAATACCGAGCCCTGGGAACACCACTTGTGACCGGCTGCCAACTGGAGTTAACTCCATTCACCACCACCCTTTGGGCCCAGCCCTCCAGCCAGTTTTTTACCCAGTGAAGTGTACACCCATCCAAGCCATGAGCAGCCAGTTTCTCCCAAGAATGCAGTGGAAAACCTTGTCAAAGGTTTTACTAAAGTCTAGGTAGACAGTATCTACAGACTTTCACTTGCCCACTAAGCGGGTCACCTTGTCGTAGAAGGAGATCAGGTTGGTCCAGCAGGGCCTTTTTTTTTTTTTTTATATATTTAAAGAGAATACTCTCTGTTGCATATAAAGTAAAATGAGTATGCGCTGCCCTCTCTTCGGTGGAAAAAAAGTAAAAATGCTTAGGGGACTCATTTACAAGGGAAATGCTCCCCTAACCTAGTTAATGACTGAGTTAGGTGGGAGGGGGTTGTGGGAGCATTGTCCCCGAGCCAGCAAGTGGTAGGCAAATTAATTGGTTGGTGGTTAGGGGAAAGTAAAAAGCTTTTAGGACTGGTTAAAAAAGAAATGAATTGCTGTGTACTACTCATTGTTGGCTCTATGCAAGCATGTGAATCTAATCCACCTATTCCTGTGATCCTCAAAGTAAAAGTTTTTAGGAAATTTTACAAAGGTAAGATGTGGATGGTTAATGGTATTATTTTATTTCAAGGTTATCAAATATAGAAGGCTATCAGGAAAAGCCTATTCGAGTTAAGCAGTAACATAGAAAACTTAATGTTCATACCCATTTGCAGTTCATACCTTTAGAAACTGTAAAGAAGTTTTCCTTGCAGGAAGAAAAGGGATATAGACATGGATTTCTTTCCTTTCTAGTTTTACTACTTGTTGTTACTTTTTTTACATCTAGTTTGAGATGCAAGAATAAAAGTTAAAACGTACCTTTCAATTTTACTTGAAATTATATCCTTTGATAAGAAGCCCATTAACAGTAAGCTAATTTATAGCACTAGATTTACCCAACTTTTAAAAAAATATCCTGCATACTTATACAGATAGATGCTGCTTTTTGCAATCTTGGCAGTCACTTGCACATCCTTAGATACTTCAGTACCAAATGGGAATTCCTGACCTCTAATACATATATTAAGACAAGAAGACCACGTGCTTTTAGTTATTGTTTAATTCATGTGTATCTCAAGTTTTAATCACTGTCCTGCTTATACAGGGAAAATTGTTATTGTCTGGCTAAGTCAGCATGTTGAAACTGTTTCTGCAGTTCGTTGTATCAACTATGATCTCTTCTGTTTAACTGTCTGGCCACTATCTCTGAGCAGATTGTCACATTTGAAAATACTTTAGTGACTGTGGTGAGTTGACCCTCACCAGCAGCTAAGCGTCTGGTCACTCAGTCCCCCCACAATGGGATGGGGGTGAGAACTGCAAGAACAAAGGTGAGAAAACTCACGCCTTCAGATAAAGACAGTTTAATAAGTGAAACACAAGCAAAGCAAAATAAGGAATTTGTTCACCCCTTCCCATCGGCAGGCAGGTGTCCATCCGCGTCCTGGAAAGCAGGGCTCCATCACGAGTAGCAGTTGCTTGGCAAGTCAAACACCATAACCCTGAATGCCCTCCCTTCCTCCTCCTCTCCCCAGCTTTTATGGCTAAGTGCAATGTGTTGTCAACACTGAGGCACAAACTCAAAGCACAGTACTAAACATTAGCCTTCTTGTTTATGTACTTTCCTTTATACTGATTTATAAGTTAAATATTTTCTGATAATTTATTTTCAGAGAAGTGAAACTGAGTGAATCTCAGCAACTTGTATATAGTTATAAGATAATAATATTTTGCTGGGTTTTGAGATATGACCTTCCTTCTGCAGTTTTACAGGACTTTCAGGTGCATTGAATATATTACAATAGAGAATAACTACATTTGACTCACTATAGTTATGAGAAAAAAACAGTATGTTTTTGTAACACACGAAGCCATTCTCCAATACTGCGGTGATTTGCTGTTCTGAAGAGGAGCAGCCGGGTTCCCCTCATCTGCACTTAGGGAAGTTTCACGGGGCACTGATGCCAGTGCAGGGCAATAAGTAGGGATTTGGTTGGAAGGACGTGGGTGTGTTTGTGCGAGCAGGAGTACTCTGCGAGCTACAGGAACAGACAGAGAAGAACTCATGACTGGCAAAGCCAACAACACTCAGGTACAAGATCTTAAGAATTGGAAGCATAACAACTTAATAACTGAGAGGGGAATATCGTCCCCCTGTACTGGGCACTGGTGAGGCCACACTTTGAGTGCTGTGTCCAGTTTTGGCCCCTCTCTACAGGAGGGACATTGAGGTGCTGGAGCGTGTCCAGAGAAGGGCAACGGAGCTGGTGAGGGGTCTGGAGCACGAGCCCTGTGAGGAGCGGCTGAGGGAGCTGGGGGTGTTCAGCCTGGAGAGAAGGAGGCTGAGGGGAGACCTTCTCGCTCTCTGCAGCTCCCTGGAAGGAGCGGGGAGCCAGGGGGGGTCGGGCTCTTCTCCCAAGGAACAGGCCATGGGACAAGAGGAAGCGGCCTCAAGTTGTGCCAGGGGAGGTTTAGGATGGATATTAGGAAAAATTTCTTCATGGAAAGAGTTGTCAAGCATTGGAACAGGCTGCCCAGGGAAGTGGTGGAGTCGCCATCCCTGGAGGGATTTAAAAGACATGTAGATGTGGTGCTGAGGGACATGGTTTAGTGATGGACTAGGTGCTGGGTTAACGGTTGGACTTGATGATCATAAAGGTCTCTTCCAATCTAGACAATTCTACGATTCTATGTTGGTTTACCATAAATGCATCAGGTGAGAAACTGTACCAAGTTAGACAAATTCTACAAGTTAAAACGTTATTTTTTCAAGTGGGTAAGAACTGCCATGAAAAAGGTTTAGACTAGAAGTTAGAAGATGATTTCCAACCGAAAAACCAGTGTAGCTCAGGAAGACTTTTCCAGATAGTGTTTGCATGGTGGTATGAGAGCGTAAGTAGCTGTAAGTTGAAACAGGATAGACCAGGTGGTTTACTTCCAGCCATGTGTTCCTTTGATAAATATTCTCAACTGCACAAGCAGCTTCTCAAAGCAGAGTAGAAAACCTGGAATTGTTTATGTATTGGCCTTAAGGAAACTATAAAAAATTAATGAGTTTGTTTTCTACTAAAACTGGATAAAATATGTATGCTTTCTAGTAACATTTGCTGCAATATATGCACAAATTTCACATTCTTAGGACTCCAGAATTTTTCTTAACACAGTCCAGGCTGCATTCTGTCTGACAAACTACTGAGTTGTTTGCAAATGAAATTGTTATTTAGGAAGGTAAAGAGTATCCTTGACAGCAGGGTCCTGCCCTAAGATTAAGAAGATCCCTTTATGCTGAGGAAGCTGATCTTGTACCTCGTGTTTCTCTTTTTTGAAATCCTTTTGACTGCATTGGGTGAGGACTGTCTGCTTGCCTTTTGCAAATAAATTTGTTCATATAGTTGTGGCATTTGTTACCCATACTAGAGTTAGGTGATAAAATTATATGTTTTGCCATTGATTAAGCTTAATAAAACTGAAATTAAGTCAAAAATTCTTGTTTAGAATTTTGAATGATTGCAGGGCAAAATCTGCATAGCTCTTGTATATTCTAGTGGATACACAGACACCATCTGTTGAGAATGGTAGCCATATGGTGAACTATTTATAGAAAATGTTTATATTCATTGTGTTGTTGATTATCTAGATATCCAGAAAATGCTCTTTTAAAATCCAGTTTATCAACACATGGAAAATGTATTATGTAGTTTTGAAATTGAAAAGAATGTCAGCAAACTGCTTGTGCTTTGTTGTCTGTGAAAGATTATTTTTATGGAATTCTGCAAAAGCCCGAGTCTGAGAAATGAGTGAAAATGCCCAGGGTATGAAAAGTTAGGAAGTTCTCTAACAATTTTCTTCACAGAAGAAACAAATGCTGGAAGAGCAGTTACTGGCGTGCTGCCAGGACAGAGACCATATCTGCATGGCATAGGATGCCAGTGTTACGTCTCGTGTACTTTTGGATGTGTGAGTCAGTCCTTCTTCTAAACTGCAGATGCTCCTAGACCTTTTGTATCCAAATTGCTGGATATTGGAAATCCATATTGTTGTTACAGCTAGAAGTCAACTATTAATGATGTGTTGTTGAAGAGCTGGGATGCCATTAATACTGCAGTAATCACCACCTGCTTGGTGAGATTATAATGGATGCCCTTATAATGCATGTGAGAACAGGCTTTCTGAAATGCATGGGAGGGTATGAAAGACAGTATCCCATTGTTCCTGTTTCAAAAGCAGCAGGTGAAAGATATTAATTCATTATTGCACATCTCTTGGTTGATCACAGAGCCAGGTTTAGACCCTAGTGCTGGATGTACCAGAAAAAAAGCCACTGGGATTTTGAGGAAAAACTGATTTTTGACCTTTCTGGATGAGCAAGGACCCTTTTCCATAAATGAGTTGGTCAATAACAAGGTATATGTCACATCCGCCAACGTAAGGATTATCTTCCATCTGCTGATCCTCTTTTGACATAGCTAATGAAACTGTACTCTGACCTTAAAGGATCTCTCAGAAGTAGGCTTAGTTCCCTGCCTGGTAGTGTTAAAGCGTTGGTGGCAGAATGTAGATCGGTAAGGAAGAGGGAAGACGGTACCCTGTATTACCTGGTGTTTGAATGCCATTCCATCCACTGTTAGCTATACAGTTGTAGCATGGATTTCACAAGCGAGTGAGGCTACAGGTGAGACTTCCCGTACGCAGTATGCTTTAGACTTTTCTGGTTCTTAGTAGTCTCTCCTGCAGACATGGTGATGAATCTTATGAATAAACCAATATTCTCCAACAACATTCTCTTCTAAAAAGGAAGAGAGTGCCATATCCCAGTTAACCTTACTTAATGTGAGCTCCTTTTTAATAGTTGGAAGTCCTTTATGATGAGGTCTTTGCCTACATAGGATATGGAAGTATGTACTTATCATCTCTCTTTGAAGTAACAGCTATAAAATTGCTTAAATAAGGTTTCATTCCAGTTTAATGCTATTTCTATTGCTCAAACACAGCCCCTAGAAAAAGTAAAAAAAAAATAAAATAGTATTGGCAATATATATTTTGCATTCAAAAGTGTGTTAATCACAGCGTATTGGCTAGAGTGTAGGCCTGTGAGCTAAACCCCATTCTTCTAATAATGTCTCACTGTATCTTGGGTTCCCCCTTTAAAATTAGGTAACATTTGTCCACAGTTTTACATCCTTTGATATCTTTTGATGGGAAAAATGCTTAGTAAATGCAATGTATTAGTGTTAATAATGCATATATGCATTTACTGTTAGGATTCACATTTCATTGGTTTCTTTAAAAGTATCTCTTTTCTTCATAACTAGATTTTTTGTATACTGCAACCACAAATCATTATTTGGAAGTGTGACACTTCAACATTTTATGTCACTATCTAGTTAACGTGATGATTGGCATCCCATGACCTGGCTGACTTGCCTTAAAAATAGATACTTCCTTTCATCTGCAAATAATTTGCCTTCCTTTCAACTCCGTCTCACATCCTGTTGCTCACTAAGGATTCTTAAGTGGAGATAATCATATTTGTTTTCTTATCTGCTCTTTTCGTCTTCCTCTATCTGAGCCTTTCTGATCCAAGTTTTCATTCTTTATAGAGATATAAGGATTGTAAGTGTGTACAAAATCTCTAAATGTGTACTAATGCATGCAGAGTACTGAGTACTCTAACTGTACACACTGGCTTAGCAACTCGTCTATAGGCTTTCTTGTTACATCTACAAAGGAAGAGGCTCCAAGACACAGCCAACAAGCTAAAAGTCTTTTTTCCCACCAAACCATTGTTTCTTCCTTCTGCTTCTTTTAGATAAGGGATTTTCACCAAAGTGCTAGTAATGCAGAGTAATTCAGTTTCCATACGGGGATCTCAATTTCTTTGCAAGCTGTAATGAGTCGAGACATGCAAATCCCCTGTAAGGTAGGGGGGGAAGTATTAATAGCAAAGTTAAACAGATGGAAAATCTGGTCCTGCAAGTCACCTTTAAGGTTTCTTCTACACTGCAAAATTAGTCCGTAGCAAAACCAAGAGTAGAACCTAGCTCTTTTGACTAAATTTTAAGATACAAAGCTACTGTATAGTTGCTGATCTGTGGGAACTGTTGATGTGCACAATCCTAGGTGGCAACAACTGGGAGGTGACTCAGCTTTCGTTATACTTAATTGCTTAGCTAATTTGAGTTACCTTGCAGTCTACTTAGAAAGTGGTAGGCCCATTAGTTTTTGTCTGAAGGAGATTGGGAACAGCTGTGTGCTTTCTCCTGACCTTGAAACATTTGCTGTTGGTACCACAAAGCAAGTAGTGAGAACTGGTGGCCACTACTGTGCGGATTGACGACCTTCGTAGCTGTAACCGCTCCCTCTCAGAGCTTTCCCACAGGTTATTTGCTTTCACACGTGGCCCTCCTGGATGGACTTCCTCTGTCCTGCCTGGCTTACCCGGATTCAACAGCTAATTGCTTAAGGAAGGATGATAAGTCCAAAAGGTCTTATTGCTTCTTCCCCAGGCCCAGTTGTCAAAATCAAACTGGCCTTACAGTTTTACAGTCATGATACACTTCCGAAGATACAGCACAGTTGGGCAAGTTTTGTGTGTGCACTTAATTGCTTTTGTGATGTGAATAGTCAGTTTAGAATCTGCACAGACACTGTGATTTGGGGATTTCTGATGCTGACTGATAAACTGGCCCAGAAAAACTGTTTGTTTATTGTTTTTTTTTCCCCCCTGTAAACTTCTTTCTGGGATCTAAGGACAAAATGTAGTCTTTGTGAAGAGTGGAAAACCATTATGCATCCTGCATCATGTAGCAAAGAGGGAATTCAGAATTGTCATTCTAATAGTTGACACTGGAAAATGTCATTGAAGAAAGCTTTTTTTTTTATGTTAGTCTTTAGATTGACAGGTTATGACAAAACTGCATTCATGTTGCTTGAATACATCTTTTGTCTAGTTTTACATGCTTTTTGACTTGTCTAGAAAATGACATATTGAGGTTTTCATTAGCCTTAACCAGGTGTGATTTTCTTTATGGAAGATACCTTGGTAGGACTACAGTTGAAGGCGAATAAACCACTGAAGCTTACAAAGGCCACGGCCCTTCTTCAGATGGTAGCGATGAATTGAAAGACTCATTAATCAACAACCAAGTCACAGGTGTGATGGCTTTCCTGCAAACTGCCAACAGACTGTGAAAGTCACATCCAACACATGAAACTGCTAAACTAGACGCATCTATAAACATTCTTAAAGTTTTCTCTTTCCATTTTAGTTGGAAAACATGACCCTGGAATGTTTTCATTATTGATTTATTTTTTTTTAAGCAAAAGTATTTATTTTTTTTCCATGGAAGACTATTCAGTTTATGAAACAAAAGAAGAAAACTGATACTGTTTTCATCCTTTGTTCGTTTTGACACAAAACCAAGTTCATTTAAATGGACACACAGCTTTTATTGCAAAGATAAGTATAAATAGTTTTAATATTATAAATTTTTGTACATGTAAAATGTGCGCAAAAGCTTTAACAGAAAAAATGAATACAGGGATTTTCTGCATATAAATGAATGGCCATTTTCTTCATGATTTTCCAGTTCTGTCCTCTAGTACAAAAATGATCTGGAACAAAGATTCAGTTATGCTTTAGCACTGCAATGTGGACAGAAAGTCATAAAATGTTTAAAGTTGAATGATTTAGAAGGTTTTATTATTTAATAAACCGGCACTGGATTTTCCACCTTCACTGATGGGAAAAAAACCCATAAGAAGCCAAAGAATGTGATCTCCATACAATTTTTCCACATCATTCTTCCTTAAACTCTGTGGATCCCCTGGATTGAAGGAGGGTCTAGTCAGAGGTCTTATACCTCCCCATTAATTTTTTTTTCCCACAGATTATCCTTAAATTGATATACTCCCTGTAGATAAAAATTAATTTTACTCTGTCAAAGAGCAATGAATATGAATTTGCTTGGATTTTTGTATTTGCTAATTCCTTGGTCTCCCTAATTCTCGTGTTTTTCCAAATGTGGATGCTCAAGATAATAAAAAATCTTCTTTAAAATCCGAAGCAGATGAGAACGGTGTCCCACCTTCATCTGGGACGAGGAATTTCTTTACAGGAGTAGTCTGATCTTCTGTTTTCTTCTTTAGCACATCTGTCTTAGTTTTGAACTTCGTATCTAAAAATTAATTTTAATTTGCAGTCCATATTCTCCACTTTTTTATGCCTGGATTGCCAGTTGCAAAGTTATTTTGGTTTTACTCAATTTAAATCATTGGAACTGTATATAAGCATAATGCCTGCTGGCTCAGCAATACTGTAACGCACACAAAAGGCAAGGAAGCAATGATTGCTTCTTGCAAACTTTATTGATGAAGTAATAAGGTATTATAATAGTGGTATATCAAAAGTGATACCTGCTTTGCCTTTACAAGGCTCTGTAAACAGATATTTGAATATACCTGTCTTTAAGATATATCTGTAACAGATTTTATCTGATTACTCAATGTAGTGCTACTGCTTGTTATTGGAGGGCTTGTTAAAGTATATACAGCTGTCATGTCATGTCACCCATTTTAGAAAGAACTGTTGTAATTTCATTTTAATGGCAGTGTATTTTAAAACAGATTTTACTATTGGGATCAGGGAGAATTGTATTTTGTTTCAAGTTTGACCATAGATTATTGTCTGTATTTTTGCCCATTAACTTTCCGTTGTTGCTTTAACTCAGTAATTAAACACCCCCGCAAAAAAACCACCCTCTAGAATAATACAGAAATGATCCCTTTAATTGTACTAATAAAGACTGTGACAGCTGAATTTAAATACAACCAAACTCTTCCCACTAAAGTGTTAATGAAATTAACAATAAAAAAGTATAATGATTTCTCTTGGGATAATTACATGGGTAATTTAACAGCACATTTGGATAAAAACTGAAAGCATTTATGTGATATATAGTTAAACCTCTGTAAATGGTATATAGAAAATCAAAGGCTTTCTTATTGTCTTTCAAGTACAAAAGAAACCTTTAAAAATGTTAAGTAGTAGCTCCTCTTAAAAAGTAAATTTATCTTTAATTTTCCTCATATTTTCAACATGGCATTATTTATTGTTTCATATGGAGTGACTGTCAGATCATGCTATAGAAAGAGCATTTAATGTACTTACTAGTCTCAAAGTGAATGCATAGACGATTAGGTGTTCTCTTGCATAGCTCAGTGGAAAAATTGTTGCGTAAGAAATTTTGATGCAATATTTTCAGAATTTTAGCAATTAAAAAGAATGGTATTTGAATGGTAGATACATGAATTTGGAGAAGAATTATGTGAGGGTGACCTTACAGGCACTCAGTTTCAAAAGAAATAAGCCACAATTCCGAATGTGAGATGACTTTCCATTAAGACAGGAATGTGGTGTTAAAGATTTTTGGTACCTTGTTGAGTATTTGCTTGCTGGTCATCAGCTGCTGTGATTGCCCCATGTACAGGAATCAAGCTGATCTGGTAAACGTACCTTAATTCTGTTTTTGGGTTTTTTTGGTTGGGTTTTTGTTGGTTTGGGGTTTTTTTTGAGAGAAGAGATTCTTTTCCGGCACGTGTCTGCTGCACTGAAGCAACTGCAGTTCACAGAGGGAGAGGTAGTTCTCCAGTAGGCCAGGTTATTTATTACTTTCATTAGGTCATAGTCAGCACCTCAAACTCACCCGGAGACTAAGGGGCCTTCATGATAATCACAGAACATCTGATAAGCATATACTCTGTTCCTTAAGCGAATTGATGCTTGCTGCAGGTATCATTTTTCTAGTTGTTTTATATTATAGCCACAAGCTGAAACATGTTCGCCAGCTCTCTCCTTCCACCACCCCCACATGTGGTTTCAGAGAAACAAGCAGAAGCTCCCTACGCAGAATAAATCATACATATGACTCAGGCTAAGGCCAGGCTCATTTTTTTAGATCCATCCCCAACTCTACTCAACATTAGTTGAAGCGTCAACCTATATTAAGCAAAGACAAGCGAAAGACACACGATCATATGTCTTTCAAATATAAATAGCCAGTGCCAACAGCAAGTACCTCTCTCTCCTTTTTCTAATAACCTCCTAAAAAGTTCCATGTGTGCCTTGAAGATTAGCAATAACAGAATGGCATTTTATGGGATTCCGAACGCGAGACCTCTCCAGGAAAAGGAGTAATTGCAATTACCATCAGACACTGAAAAATTAAACGCACTCTGAAAATTGGATGTATTAGACTTACAGAGAACAGTTCTAATCGCTTTTGCCAATATGTGTAAACAGCCTAACAGTATTTCAAGGAGTGAATGTGCGTGACAGATACAGTAGTAATTCCCTGGACACTTGTTCTCAGTGTGTCATAGACAGTCGTCAATGATCTCTTTATCTAAATTTCAACCCAAAATTGTCGTAGATCAAGGTGATCTATGACATTCAGGTGTTTTGAAGTTAGGCTTAAAGGTCCCCAGAACAGAATGGTTTGGTACTAACTGGTCTGAGTTAACCAGCTTCAGGCCATAACTTTCTGAGCAAGAAAGATTCCATGATAATCAGCTGGCAAAGGGTACTGCTTTTCTCTATTACTTTTCCACCAGGAAAGGTGGTGAGCCTAGAACAAGGTTTGTGTGATGAGGCTTTCATAGTTGTGATAGTGTCTTCATTATTGCTAAACATTTCTGGTCGATTAAGAGATTTTGAGGTCTTAAGACCATGCTTCAGTGTATTTTGCAGCAGCGTAAAGGAGTGACTCTAATGCTTTTAGAAATATAACTGTTGTCAATTTGTTGTTTACTTTATTGATAGTTAGATCAGTGGGGATTGAGTTTCCTTTGCAGAAACCATGCTCCTTATACCATGATCTTTTAATTCTTCCATCGATTTATTTTAATTGGTTTTGCAAGTGGTTTTCCAGCCCTATTAAAAAAAACAAAACAAAACAAAAAAAAAAAAAAAAAAAAAAAAAAAAAAAAAAAAAAAAAAAAAAACAAAACCAAAAACAAGTACTTCTTTTTTCAAAAGAAATTAATCTTATTACTCTCTGTACCTCTAAGAATTATTTTGTTCTTACAGTTCTCAGAAACTCATGTGTGTTCCCCCTGGCCTTCATAAATTGCTGTTTTTAGGTTTTCTGTTTAAGGGCTTCTGACCTTCAGTCTTGTGATGGTACCTAATAACATATCATCTGCTGAAATTGAGTGATGTATTTTTCCCTCCTGCCGAATACGGAATTGCATTATAGTACAATCGCCATTGCTTAGTTCTCAGCTGTTCTAGTTTTTATTTCAGCTTCTTGTATTTAATTAGATTATATTAACAACAACTTTATTTATTTATTTGCTGTGCAACCAATTCTTCCACAAAATAATCCCTTAAAGTGTTGGAATTGTATTTCCAAACTATTTACCACTATATTATTATATCATCTTATATGAAAATACCTAAAATCATTCTAACTAGCATTTTGATTGGCTTTGTCCTCTTGGTCTGATTCTTCAGGGTAATCAGTATCCTTCTTGGTAAATCTGGATTTGGTATGATCGCTCTAGAAACATGTGTATTCCAGAAGTCTCTCCATATAGTTTTAGTTTGTGAAATTTGTTACGTTTATTGCTGTATGTTCATCTTTTCAACATAATCAGTCCATTCTATGTAGTTTATAGGTGACTATTCCGTCTCCCCAAAAATATGAACCATTCCATTATGATTCTGTAGTATCTTTTGTATTGGGGGAGGGGGTTTCTCGCTGAGTTTCTTATCTGAGTATGTGCAGAAGTTTGTTGAATATGGAGAGATGGCTGCTTTGTTTTTCAGTTCTATTTTTATATTACTCCTGAATTTTACATTGCTGACTGCACAGCTTCTACCAATCCTAAAAGTATTTTTCTTCTTCATGTGTTAACAGTCTCATTTATAGTGATTAGGAGAGAACTCTTTCTTTTCATGATGGCCTTTTCATGACATTTTCTACTGTGTTTTCTTAACTTTGTCAAATTTAGTTTTCTCATTTTAATCTATCTTTGCTTTCACATGCAGAATTCTCCTACATGGGGATTAATGAGTGATTAATCTTTTTATTCCATACTAAAACATAATCCTGAGACAGCTTATTCATATCCTTAATCTAATGAGTTGTCTCTGTGAATTCAATACAATAACTGGAATTCAACGTGTTAGACTAGGTTGCATGTTTGCAGTTCCGGGGCTTGAGAAGGAGACTACTTGGAATTAGCAGCGTTTCTTTGGCCGTCTATTTGTCTTGTGGTTGCGTATCTCTGGCCTGCAAACAACTGTTTGCCCGCCCCACAGTACGTGGTCGGTATCTTGTCCCTATAAGTACACTGAAAATACAGGCTACAGACATTTTAATTGAAAGTTGAACGATAGCTTTTGTGGGAGCCTACTAGGTATTCTGAGGGTGCTGTACTCTCTTGTTCTGTGAAGTAAGACAATAGCTATAAGACAATAAGACTATCCATTAAATCTAGTCAGTCCCAAGAGCAGTTTTGAGAGACAATTTTTTCCAATTTGATTCACTTATGATTTATTAGAAATGATTCTTGAATGTCAGTAACACATGCTACATATCTGTTCATATGAGGACAAACCTATGTCCGTACAAGATACTGTGTTACTAGTTTCAGAACAGTATTTAAGTGAATATTTACCATGAGGCAGCAAAATAGAATTTAAAGAAGTGATGCTCTGTGAATGAGTGATGAATATATTTTGAAGTGCTTTATTTTAATGTGAAGAAAATATTCTGTTGACTTTTTTTTTTTATTTTAAAAGAAAAACATTCAGTAATATATATTTAATCTTTTGGTTACTGTATCGTCTATTGTTTTGGAATGCTAGTTATTAGAACAAGTGAAAAATAATGTTTAGACAACATAGTAGTTCCTCCCGCCGGGCTAAGAATTAGCAAAGTCATGGTTTCACAAACTTGATGTCATATATTCCTGTGCTTAATAAAATAAAGAAATTAGAATGAGTTTTTCCCTACTGCACTGAAATAGCTTAGGAAGAGGGATGAAGAAAGGGCAATAATTTTTCAGTTGCTTAAAATACTTTTCTCATGGTTTATTGAAATGATAAATAATAAGACTGAAACATGTAGAACAAGCTTTGGTATAACTGAATTAATTTTAAACGAGCTGGGGTGTTACAGGGAGTGCACAACCTGTGAACTGAGTGGGGTTTGTTTCTTTGATGGCATTTTCTCAGCATCCAATAATAACATAAAAATAGAGCTTTTATATCTTCTGAAGCAGACTTGTCAAGTTCTCAGTGGCATCTTAATAATTGTGAAAACTAAAGGTATGCTTTAACTCTCCTCTGTTAAGCATATATATCGAGGTCTTTGCGTGCTTATTTTTCTCTATAGTTTTAAATGTGTGGGAGAATTTGATCAGTGTCCTTTTTATATTCAAAATGAGCCAGCTTCTGTCTCAAAAGTGTCTTATTGTCATGATGTCACCACATCTCAAGATTTGTGACCTTTTGCTCCATATGGATTCATGGTAGACCTCGTTGTGTTTTTTGCAGACTCGATTGCTTTTGTCCCCCCGCTAGGGGGTATCAAAGCCTTTTGGACTAAAGTTTTACATACTGGTGGGTTTGCAAATAAATAAATAAATGGAATAAAAATAATATACTAAAAGCACCCAACAGCAAATGAAAGCGCCCAACAAAGAAACAAACCTGAAGTTTATGTATAATAAGGACCGCCAGATGTCGCAAAGGCATCATTGATGAAGTGTTTTTTTATCCAAAATGTGGCACTTATATGAGGAATAGTAGTATTGTGTTTGAGAGTTGCAGAGGCCATAACAGGTCAGTGAAATGTCCTTCAAACATTTGATTTTTACATTTGAGAATAGGCCAAGATGAAAAGATAACCACATATCTGACATTGACGTTACTACCATTTAGACAACCGATGCAATTGCCTTAGTCAGTGGGATCAATCAGACCTTTATCACTTTGAAAACCACATAAAAGATTTAGTTTTGTTTTTTTTCTTATAAAAATGAAGGTTCTGAACCTCATCGGATCACAAACTTCTAAATGTAAAATTATTATAATATAGATATAGTTTTATTTTCTCCTTATTCTTTTAAAAGTTGAATACTATAAAAAATCATTAAAAAGAATAACAAGTAGTCTTGAAAGAATTTGAGCTGAGTTGAACAGTATGCATAAATTGGCAGTTTAACAAGTAGAACTTGGAAACAAGTATTTGATGATTGATTTTTTATTGAGACAGAATGAGAATGATAGTGGATAAAGTGATTTTCCTTATTGAGAGAAAATATAGTGTTTTTCAACATGTCTTCAGTATGAATGGAAGCCCTGTCAAAAAAACTGAGCAACACATAATATCTTTTAAAAGGTAAATTAACATAAGTATATCACTTAGTTTATGGATCAAATTTTACACTTGTCAGTTTTATTCATTATGTCATAAAGTTTATATTGTAAAGATAGTGTTATTACCTTTGTTATGTCCTGGAAAAGCCTAATATTAACTGAGTTCATTGTAGAATTTAAAGTATATTCAGCTGAAGAAATGCCAGTGCAGAAAATTAAGTCCAAAATATGTATTCATGTGCAGATCTTAGTCAAATCCCTAGTAATTTTAAGTACTTGAAATACATTATTCAACAAGTAACCTGCTGTACGCTTGTGTTTAATGGGCTCTGCCTGAGTATACAGAAGCTGTCAAGATAAAATATGGAACATGCGTCATTCTAATTCAATTATGATTATTCTTAAAAAATAAAATAAATGTGTGTCCGTGTGTGTTTGTGTTGTACGTGGAAATGTGCAATCTTCATTGCTAAGATTGGATTTGAATTTGTTTCGTATGATTCTTGCTAATTTCTCTGTTGCTTGGGTATATGTTTGTACGCCACACACAACATTTAAATATAGAAATTATGTTTATTCAGACATTGAAGATGTTCAAAGCTTTAATTGAATTTATACTGAATGCATATATGTATACTTAACATACATTTCTGCTTCCTCGTGTTATACGTAGAAAACTTAAATTAGTTACATAGTTATGCATATACGTATTTACATAATTGTTATTAAGCAAGTTAAATAGGCCCTGGACTTTGCTCTAACATCAAGTGAAATGCTTGTTGAAAATTGATGTGTGGAAGCGAGCATGCCTTTATCTCCGATTATGATTTCGATGACATTTGTCTTTTATAATCGTGATGTCAATGGAGTTCTTAACTTAATAGGCAGTTCCTAACTTAATAGACATAGTTGCATAATATTCCATAGATACCAAATTCTTTAACTCCACCTTTGAAGTCTTTGTGTGACAATTGAGGGGGTATTTTTGGTCATGGCTTTTTATACGGAGGTAGATTTATATACGTGTGTGTTTGTGTACTCTGCTTTTGAGCTACATACATATGGAATGCTTTGTGTTTTGTTCTAAGACTTTATGTATATTTAACCTTTAATTTAACTAGCAGGTTGTAAGATTTCCATAAAAAATAGATGAGCTTTGAACTCACTGAATGTTATTGGTGTAGCACAATCAATCATTTCTAAAGGTTAATGGTGTTAAAAACAATGAGAACATATGTCTTATTTTTAATACTGTTATATTAGTAAAATTATTTAGCATAGATAAGGAATTTGTATCCTGTTCTTTGTGTTAAATCAGGATTTAAAGATTTTGAGTAGCAGATTATAGGTGAAGGGGGAAAAAGACAAATAAGTATTTATATAAACTTTTTTACTATGCATAAGATAATTGGTGATATGGTAGCTATGGCATCTTTCTAGAGCTAAGTTGATCTGGAATGTATTACCATTTTTCAAAATGGTTTTACTTTTCTCCATCCCGTTCTGCTATCTTTTAATAAAATATGACTTATATAGGTGTTATCCTAATTACATCATACACGCAGTTCCTCAATGAAATAAAAAGTCAATACTTGAATGACAGTGTGGCGGGGGGGACACAGGATTTCAAATGGTAAAAACCTGCTGTGGTAACAAAGACTGAATCCATCCCTATGTTGCATAGCTTCCTGATCATATCTTTAAGACCTGATAGTAACAAAGAATATTTATTTGTTGCCAAGCTATTGTAGGATTTATTTCTGAACTCAAATCCCAATTATTAAGAAAATTGCATCTTCTTTATCTCGCAGAAGGGTATACTGCATCACAGCATATTTGGTTATTTGGTACTATAATATTGTTACCTTGCTTGAAACACATGGTCCCTCTTGATATACAAGAAAAAAACTGAATCCATTTCAATAAATTAATAGGGATGAGAATCCCAATCCATCGTTCTTTTCAGAGGTTCACATACATTGTAATGAAATGCATTAGGAGTTTTCTTCACTTGAAATCCAAATGAGACCCATTTTGGCTCACACCCTTGACAGTCTCTTTTATAAGCACTGCTGTCTCTTGTTCATGTGTGGGCTTAGTAAAATGCTTCCTTTGTAAGATGCACAGAGACAATATAATGCCATGAAAGACGAAGGTGTCAAAACACAAAGTTAGAGGCAATCTAATCAATGCCTCCTGATTTAGCCTTTGAAGGCTCTCTTCATTAAAACTCTTTAATTGTGAGGCTTATCTTGAGGTAGAGCTGTTACTTAATATTTTTCAGTGTCATTCTTTGGACAATCATTTGTACCTTTTAAACGTAATTTCAATATTCATTGTTTAGTAAATTGGATGCCTTGTTAGCAATAGTGGTGGTATGAATGACTTGCATTCAAGTGATTGAAGGTAATAGTGTATAAATGCTTGGTTCTCTCTCCCTGAAGTTTAATGTGTTTTATTTCTATGTATGTCATTATAAAATATATGGTTTTCATTATGGGTCTTTTTATTTTTATGTATAGGAATGCAGGTTCGAATATTTTAAAATTATGAATAGAAAGAATTCTAGCTGAATCTTTTTGAACTTTTTAAAATTTTCGGATGCAATGCAAACAAATCCTATGTACGTGGTGGAAAATGTGATCTGAGATTGTGTTATTCTAAATAAATTCTGAAACGGTATGAGGTAAAAAAGATGGCACATCATAGGCCTTTTCTTCAAAAATGACCATAAAGTTAGTAGTGGTTGCTAGAAAGCAACTTCTTGAAATCAATTCAAAACAAAGTGTGTCTGAAAGCACATAATTTGGAAAATGCTTTTAAAAGAAATACTTGCTTTCCATCTGAAAACTGCCAACGTAAAAATAAATGAAAGCCTACAATACAAGTCATCTTTTTTTTTTTTGTGAGCCAGATGACATATTTTGTTTTTTTAAAAAAAGATGGAGAGATAGATATAGTTTCTCTGTGTGTGGTGAATTGTGCTGTAGTACCACGTGTATATGCATGTATTGCGTATATGTGCTATATCAATAAATTCATTTTCACTTACAGTATTTGCTCATAGTCCTATTAAAATTTTGAAAAATGTAGTGAAAAACAAACATTGCATGTCTTTACAATCTCTCATAAAACCTACATCTACTTAATGTCTGGAATATCAGGAAAGCTAGAACTATCTGATATTTCCCATGTAATAATTAACAATAAAAATTATTTTAACATGTAAAAAAAAGCAAAAGATAAAGACTATAGCATTGATTTGCAGAAATCCTTGAAAATGGAAAAAGAATTGA
>VYZM01013149.1:350689-389143 GCA_013398915.1 Dromas ardeola | reverse complement strand
AAAAAATATTCTGGCATCATGCCAACATGAGCGAGTCAAGCTTTCCAGATGCCAATTAAAGCAGTCCAGTCCATTTCTTTGCCAAAACGAAGTAGTGGCCCAGTAAAAGTATTCACAGTTCAAACTGTTTCTTCGGAAAAGTCCTAGACTACTGAGAATGATATTATTTTTTCTTTTACTTGGACCAACAAATAAAAAAACCACATAAAAGAATGCATTCTGAAGGTGAGATTACATAAAATCTGTAGTATAGTGATATCTCAATGTGTGAATTTAGATAAACCAGTAGTAAAATTTTTAATCTATAATTTCTTTAAAACTGCATATGCATTGAGATCACTGAGTCATACCTAAAACCGAAATGAAATCTGTGAGAAGTAACACAGTTAAATAAACTGTATTCAAGACATACAGTCAATCAGTATTCTCACTCAGAAGAGACAACAGAGATACACAGTTAGAAAAAATGAGAGAAGTGGAAGAATCAGTAGCGTACCCATAGTATTGGAAAATAAATTAGAGTTTAGTTGTTGTAGATTTCTAGAAAAAATGGAAAGACAACTTACAGAATCTTCATATTCCGTGACAATATGATCTCTCATCTTAAGAAAGCTTCTGAGATATTTAGCATGTCTTTATAAATAGCACTTATTGCATCACAGCAAGAAATAATCAGAATCTCGTAGTTAGAGCAATATCGGTTCAGGGGTTTTATGATAATGAGGAGGAATGAAAACTTAAAGGGATATGTTCTGTGTTTCTTATGGTACTTTTCATTTTATGATGCATAGCACATTAAAAAGCCATGGATGACATCAAATCCATTTTTAGTAATTCTGAGTTCTCGTTTCATACTAAGATGAAAAATCCTTAGCCAGTATTTGAGTTATTTCTGGTCTTTGTATTGCACAATTTAAATTATATTTTCCTCAGTGATTAATTGTCATAATTAGAGATAAAAATGTTGATGTAAGTAGACAATAACTCCGTTACAACAGAATGGAGCTAGTCAATGAATTTAAGATGAGAGAAACTCTGGTAATAAATTGCAGATGTTGAAATAAGCTAAATTTTTGCTGAGTGAAGAAGCTCATAAGGAAAAGGTAACAAAAATGCTTAATAATGATGGAAGTGGATTTAATTATTACCTAGTCTGTGTGGCAACCTACATGGTTATTTTTGCAAAAGAGTCTAAATCTATCATTATTATGGACACATAAAAATACAAAGGAATTAAGTATGAATAAAAATGCATTGTCATTATCATTCATGCAAGCTAATTACATCAAATTTATCAAAAATGCTGAAGATGTTATACTGGTAATTTTATTCAATATGTGAATAAACCAGTTGTACAGGTTACACTTAGGTTAATCTGCCTCTAAATTTCACAGTACATGCATTGTCAGTACGTGAGGATTTCGTTAATTTTTCACAATATTTTACTCGTTATCATGACATCATGACTGCAAAACCAAAATATGTAAAGAAAAAGTTAAGGCAGTACATCTTAGGATACAAAGTTACATATTTTAGGTCATACTTCATACTTCATAGAAGCAGTTTATTTTCATTCTCTGAGTGACTCCATTGTAGGGCAGAGCTAGTATTTTAGTGTGCATTTCTGTTCTAGATATGCTATTTCTAAATATTTTAATTATCTGATGTTTCTCTTTGGAAATTTGCCTCATTTCTGCCAAGGTTTTTCTAAGTATCAGTTTTGGAATCTTTATTTCCTAATTAATGTGGGCTTTTATGTGGAAGTAAATGAGAGTCAACCACACACACATACATATGTATGTGTGTGTATATATATGTGCTGATGATCATGGCTTTGAAACCCAAAGGAGAACATTTTAGTACTGTATCAATCTATGAGGCTAATACGTTTCTTCTCTCCTCCTTTTACAAATGGAAATGTGTGTTCAGTGGAATACCTAAATATTTATAATGTTCTTGGGGTTCTTTTTGTTTAAAAACATACTAGGCTCTGTAAATTTCTGGAGCAAAATTTATGTGCCAATAAATATTGATAGCGTTTGTTACATATAGAAGTATAAGTATACATATTAATTATGACAATATGGTATCGCAGAAGTGAACTTTATACTTGGAGTGATGGGATTTCTGATGATCTGTAGCTCCTGTGGGAAGGCATTTCACAGTCTCAGGCTAACCCCAAGAAAGCTTTTTTCCCTTTTGTGAGAGTTTCTTTAGGTCAGAGAACTACTGTCTAGCTTTAGTCAGTCTTTTAGGTTAGCTGCTGACATCTTTTTAATATTTCAGCAGACTTTGAACATCACTTAAACTCTAGGGGAAGCCACTGTGGCAAGTGGAGATGTTCAGAGTTAAGAATACACCAGCTAAGAACCCTAATGCTAAGAATGCACATCTTATTAAGGAAAAATGCACTATACTAACCAGTTTTTAGAATGAAAATGTTGTGTCCAATTATTGCATATAGGCCAGCCAAGAAGTAGACGTAATGAGGCTAGGACATTACTCATTCAGCCATTTTTGGGCAACCCTGGTCTGACCTCATGGCTGACCCTGCTTTGAGCAGGAGGTTGGACTAAAGACCTCCTGAAGTCCCTTCCAACCTGAATTTCGTATGATCTTATGATCGTCCACGAGGATTGGGAGAAGTTTCCTAGCAACAAGAAATTGAAGGCATTAGTAATGGGTGAAACTTAGTGTCAGGGAAAAATCCAAGAGTACTTCTAATCTATGAATTGAATTGACCAATATTATGTATGTCTCCCTTAAAGCAAAGGAAACTGTACATTCATTGTGAATCCTTTGAAATGCTTTTTCTTTGCTCATCTGTCATGCTCTTCATTCCCCTTCATGCAGCTCGCTCTCTCTTTATTTCTGATCTGATTTCATCCATTGACTGGCTGGTAGGTGATATTGATATAGCTGTAGGTGGTGATGGATAGGTAGCACTGTAGCATCATTAATATACTGCTGGTCCTTCCTTCTGTGATATTTCTTCCAGATCATTCAATGGGTGCATGCAGAAATGAAAAGAAACAGAGAGTTGTGGGACTTCGTATACTGTCTAGTAATAGAGGGAGGCACGTTGTGGAATGACTTGCTCCATTTTAGTAAGTTAACTGGGAATTCGTGCATCTCTCTTAAGAGGGATAGCCATTATTTATAGTCAATAGTGTTATGAATTATGGCAATAGCATTAATGCTGTGGAGACATCCAAAGATGAAAATTAATGTCTACTCCTATCCACAGGTAAAGAAAAGTACACAGCAGTACCACTATCAGCTCCATAGCCTATCCCTTTTGTACTGAGTCTATAAGGTTATTCATTAGATCCACTTTTTTTGGCTTTTCAGTGAGCTTTCCAGGAGTTTATTTGAGAAAAAGGGCAGGTTAATGGTGAGCAAAAGTTAACATGAATTAGTATAATCTCTGCGCATTTTTGCCAAACCTCCATTCTGGCATTCATTCATTTTTGAAAGAGAAAGGGAAGCTTCTGCCCTGAAGTAATATTCCAGTCAGTACTGGCAATTGATATTTATTGTAAAGCAAAGATGTAAAGCAAAAAGACACTAGTGAGATTGACAAATATTGGACTGAAACCTTTTGTTGCACAATACTACCTGAAGAGTGAATGTAAGGAACTGTGAAAATGTTAGATCATAGAAAAAGAATTTTTTGAGAAGTATTCCTCAATACTCTTTTACTGTTCTACTTAGAACAGAGCAATAGTTTCACATAATGGTGTATGTTTGACTCTGATGCAAGCTGAAACTTGTCATGATTGGTAAAAAACACATTATGAATAAATCCTTGAGATAGACCTTGCCAGATGCAATCGAGGCTCATAAAAAATAATCTTGGCCTATAATGAAGCCTCAACACATCCTTTGAGAAAATGGCTGACTCCTTGCCTTCGATGTTCTGCTGTTTGTGCACAAATTTGCCACATTTTCTCTTCAATGCAGAATATAAATAGTAAATAAAAAATGCCTGCTTCTGAAATGCCGCAAAAGACATACAAAGTGGTTAATACTGTGATGGCTGAGGCCAGTGCACAAGAGTTAACCTTATTCAGCAGGTTCTTTCTCCTTAGTTTGTGGACTTAGTGCTGCCGCTGTCTAGCAAGCAAAAGAATGTATGGGAATCAGGGATTTCTGGTCAAGCCAGAATTGGTAATTGATTTTCTTGTCATGGATGAGGATAATCTTTGGCCACTATTTTAGTATGAGAATAATAAGATTAAAAGAGTGGCCGGATTGGAATGTCCTGAATCTTGATCTCTACAGTCAGCATTTGATCTAGAGTCGGCTGTCTGCTTCCTTTGAGTCGGAAGTTAGTTTATAAAGTTGTAAGATGCCCAGCAAGGAAATAGGAATGCAGATGCATAAACTTCTTGAAAAGTACTGTTTGTTCGCAAAACCAGACAGGTCCTTAGCAGTGGTACTCTGAGTGATAACAGAGCTCTCATGGCTAAAGGCACATGTGACTTGATCGGTGATTTAATATTAAGGATTTGAATATAAAGGATGCCTGCTTTTATATAATGAACGAAGTGTGGAAGTATTTGAACTGTCCAGAAGATGCTGGAAATGCTTCTGCTTTTTCTTCAAAACCTTCATCGGAGTATTTTAGGTAAAAATATCTGATGTCTCAACCTGATCTTGCTGCAGCAGTTTTACCTTGGTTAACTCAGTATGAGATCAGAGTTATTTCCCAGGTTTGTTTCCCCTGGGGTTATTTCCCCTCCCAACCATGCAAAGGTGTGCAATAAGTTCTTGAATAACCAGCCCAATTTCTGTTCGTGCTTTTCCTATATGATTGTTCTGCTCTTCATAACTATTGAAGAAGTATCATGGATTCAACCATTTTTTTTTCAGTTTAACTGAGGAAAATTTGAATTTTTTACTAGCAAAGCAGTAAAATAGTGCATTTTTGTTAGAACTACATAGGGAAAAATCAGACTAATAGTATCAACTTGCAAATAATTTCATGACAGAAATTTAAAAGAGGCCGAATGTTTTGGTTTGGATTGTAAAATGATGAGCTCAAACTTTCCATAAACTGTTTTGATATTCAAAACATTCCTAACGTAGGCTTCATACTTATTCAGGTTTCTGTTATGACTTGTGGTGTTGCCTGTTCACTACAGATTTAAGTATGTCAGGTCCAGAGATAATACTCTTTTTCTACCCACAGTGCTACCAGTCAATCTTCTTGTTTTAAGAATCACCCCCATCTTCCTGTAATTATCTAGTAAAGAAATAGATAGCGTTTTAATGCCTTATGAAGAAGGTTTCAGATCATTCAGTTGTTCTTCAAGTTTTATATTGTTAGACTATACCAATCAAGTCCGAAAAGTCAGAGGAACAGGCATGTGCAAACCGTTACTATTAACCCGCCTGCAGAGTGCAGGAATATTTTGGGATGGATGGGACTGTCTTGAATCATGATAAAAAGTTCAAACATCCTCCACAGAAATCAGCAACTTTAAGTAACTGTTATTTTAGCATGAAAGAGAAAACTTGACATGAAGCTGAATTCCATTAGAAACATACCATGTGTGTATCTTACAAAATAAAATGTGTAGTGTACTGTGGTCAAAAGACCCATATGCATGCCAACAGTTTTGTTTGAGTGGGGTAATCCATATTTTTCTGTGTTGACCCTCCCACAAACGCTTATAACAGTTACAGATTCATTGATTTCAAATGTTCGCCCATGGTGCAAAATGTTGGAATGTGAGCGGCAATATCTTTGGGATCAAGGAGAACAAAAGTCAGAAGAAAATTTAATTATGGGCAGTGTCTCAGCTCCACTTTTCCTTGCCCACAGGAGTCATGTGTGATGTGTGCTGCACGTGGGGCACTGGTGGCACCTTTTCCCTTTCATTATATATTCACTGAACAGTTCTTTGGTTTTATATTGTGCGTTTAATAGCAATGTTAATAACAATATGAGTATATTTAATACAGTCTAGATGATTAAGATCTCAAGTGCAGGATCTGCTGTGTGCCCCCGGGGTTCTGGTGTGTTTAGATCTCAGGGTCAGGCTCATTTCTAGTGCAGGGTCCTGTGGAATGAGTTGTGAGCTGTATCTTGGTTTTGCCTGGTTTGATCCCTTTCTTCTCCAATGGTTCTACAATGGTAATGGTGCAGGGTTCACACATTTTGAAGCAGTCAGAATATGTTTTCTCTTAGCCTGCCTTGATGGATGTTTACTTTTGTTTCTTACCCCAGACCATATTGTCTTCTTCCTTCAGCCCCTGTAGAACTGTTGGTTGAATATCATGCCCCTTTTACTTCGTGAAAGATACGAAAACGTGCTACTTCTCATCAGGAAGCAATGACTATATTATACATATAAAGATGGATTTGTAGCAAATATTCATAGAAGACAGCTGCAAGCTAAAAGATGTTACTCCCAGATCAAAAGTTTCTTGATTACATCACTGTAACCAAAAGATCAAAGATAATGTGATTTAATTTGATCACTGAGTCATCCAAATAAGCATGGAGCTCCATTGCTAGCTTTTCTGAGGTAGCAGATTGCAGTTGGTATTTAATCAGGAAAAGTATTTTAAAATAATGCCCATAATAACATTTTAAAGCATTAAAATAACCTGTGTAGTTTCCTAGGGTTTGATGGAGTTTAACCATTGGCATAATGATGTTTTACTGCGGCTGTTCCTAAGATATTGCAAGCACCTCGCTGAAGGGTGTAGGTGTGGTGAGTCACCCATTCAGCACGCAGCTCCCGTTCATTCATTCCCACGTTGGAGCCTCCCCGGTTTTGCATAACCCATGCAGCGCTCTGTTGTCAATCAACCTCGGTTCTGTACAGTAAACTCGCTGGCTCTCTTTCGACTTGAATGAATGGTGCCATTCATTCACATCATACTTTTCTGCAGATATCGTTCTAAAGTAAGAATCAAGCAGTTGGCTTTTAACATGCAAGAATTTTAAGGCATTGGAGTCAAAGAGTTTGGCATGTGTGCACACCAAGGAGGAGGTGGAGGACAAGAAGGGAGAGGACTAGTTAATTTCGCCTCTGCTACTACAGGTCCATCAGCTAGAGGCAATGAATTTTTCACTGGGGAGCATGCAACAGAGAAGGCAGAACAAGAGTAATCCTATTAATCTGCCACTTCGTCCTGTGTAAGGGAAAGCAGTCTTGACTTTTTTGCCTTTCAGAACTTATTAAAACATTGCCCTGCACATTTACATGTTTTACTTTTTGCTTTCTTCTGGAAGAAACCAAGATTTAAGTTTTTACCACTGGTAACCTTTTAAGCACTCGGATACTGTCATCCTTGCTACAGCTGTCATCACACCTACCCATGCTCAGCATTGCTCAGGCTCAGTCACAGTGTGGACGTCCTCCAGGGGAATGCAGGTTGACATCCTCAGGCAAAGGTAGTAAGAGCGAGAGAAGCAAGAGGCTTCTAGGAAAGGACTGTGGGAAGAGAGGAAACGATCACCACCTGTTAGAGAGGAGCAAGGAAAGAATTCCCACATGTTGCTATTTGTGGCCTGGAAAGGGAAGGGGAGTCGAACATCAGAAAGGATGAGCGTGTGAAATGGGGTGACTCCCCCTTCCTGCCAAACGCAGAAGAGCACTGACTGTTGTCCATTGTTTGAAGTGTAATATTCTCCATAAGATCTACCTGATTCACAAGCAAAAAATCTCAGCATCGTCTGCTATGGCAATACAAGATAATATCTCCTAGCTGATGGGAAGATCTTTGGGATATGTGAATGCCTTCTCTGATGCCTTCTTAATGATCAGCATCATCTTGTAGTTTATCCCTTCAGGGAAAGTTGTCATTACTGAAACTCATTGCTTATTGAAACATCAGATAAGGTATAATTTAGTGTACCTCTGATTGACTATAATTTTTAATCCTTGTGATTCTTCAAAAGTAGCTAAAGCTGATCTCTGATTGTAGTTGGGTACTGCCACTAAGCAAGATTTAAAATGTTGGGAATGCATTTTTCTTAATCTCAGTATGTTTATTATGCTGTTATTTGGAGGGTCCACCCAAACTTTATCGGTACCTACTAATCTAAGAATTAGTTTCTTCCATTTCCTTAGATCTCTAATTGTATAACATGGGTTTTAAAAATTAACAGCATTATATGGTTCACTTCTGTTTGGAGTTTCTAAGGAACAGTCTAAATACAGATATAGATAGATTGGTAGATAGATACAAGTTGCATAACTAATTAAATGTTACTAATAAAAATATTCATAATTCTAATTATATTATGTATCACCAGCTTGTGTTAGTGGTTAAGTACAAGGCTCTGCAGTAAGTCCAACTCTTTTAGCTTCTGTTTTTCCCAACATCATCTCCCAGCACAGCTGGGTGGTGAAAAGAGGGTGGAAGAACCTGTGGTGCTCTAGAGAAAGTCGAGATGCCATGAGCAACATCTGTGCAATGGTCTTAATGTGGTGATGGTTTATGGCACTTCACTCTATGGCAATGCAAATACACGAGGCAGCTAACAACTAACTTGAAGTGAGGACTGGAAACTCATTTTTCTGGATGATGAGGTGACTGAAGATGATAAATTTAAAAAAAATTACATTGAGAAGTAAATTTTTTGAGTGTAATTATATTAGCATATGCTGGTTTACCTATCTCTGTGGATATTTACACTTGAAAGTTCAGATCTCTTTCCAGTTACTCTGCAGCTAACTCATTGTTTACATAGTAAGGGGTATAAAGTAGAATTTTTCTGGGTAACTAAGTTACACTGACAGTTTTTTCAGTGATCTTAACTTCATTTTTTTATTAGATGAAAAATCAGGAACAATTCTCAACATTAAAATACACTTT
Source organism: Dromas ardeola (assembly GCA_013398915.1). Lineage (NCBI taxonomy): Eukaryota > Metazoa > Chordata > Aves > Charadriiformes > Dromadidae > Dromas > Dromas ardeola. Next base: position 380,305 of record VYZM01013149.1, on the reverse strand, counting down.
CTTACTAAGCGGAAATTAAATTATAGGAGTTTTTTCACCTAGATGTCATTATAAAATTTAATTTTTCCATAATCCTTTTTTTAATAATATTTTGATCGCATACATATACACATATTATATATACATTATATATACTCTTTGTATTTTGCTATGTAATGTATAAACTGTAAACTTTGATACATTGTTAAGCAGTTGTCAACAAAACAATGGATTTAATATTCTTTGTTTAAAAATATTCGTATCTGTTGTTGAATGAGACAGTCCATTCAATCTTATAAATATCATATTTGATAAAGAACAATCCACAGCAAAGAGAAAAAATGTCTTTATCCATAAGCAACCAGATGAGAAATGGATTTTTATTCAGTCAAATCCTTTTAGTCAATGAAACAGCACTTTCATGCATACTGCACTCAAGCGATAATTAATATAGTCTAATTCCGGACATGATGCCTGAATTGATGTACTGTCATCAATACCCCATGTTAAAATCAAACCTTGACAGGGACTTAACACCCTGGAACAGGTCATCATATGATAATACTCTTTTTTCCTTTCAGTATTTGTCTTCAACCAAGCAAAGTATTACAAGATGGGGGGAAAAAAAGGGAAATAATTACAAATGAAGAGTGACGCAGGCTGTGAATAGAACATATGTTAGGCTAGGCAGAGGCAGCAGTGAATTATATCATTTCATGATGAAGTGGCAGTGGGGCTGAACGGACCTATTTTAAACCTTGATGTATTTTATCTCTACTGTATTTGGACTGTCATCTTTGGAGAAAGACTTTGTGTAATTGAGAGTCAGCTCCAATCTGCATGACTTGAGCATGAAGTGTAAGCCAGATGAACAGTGTTATGGAAGAAAGGGAAGCATCTAATAAGGTATAAATGAGTAATAACCTTTATACCTCAGACATTTAAATGTGTTCTGCGAAATACGATGTTTAATGGCATTAATTTCACGGTACTATTAATAGTATAAACAAGGTTTGAAAATACTTAAAAACTTACTTAATTTTACTTTGTTATTTTAATAAAATCTACATATTTACAGTTGAGCCATCCTTTGTCACATTGAACATACAATTATAATAGAACCAGTTTTTCCTTCCCTCGTTTTTATGATTCCAGTGTATTTTTGTTCTTGAATTCAACCTTCATCTTCATCGGCTGAGATTATAGTTTTATAGTTATTTGTTAATTTTGAGAGGAATTTGTTTTGATAATGTCTTTATCTGTAATGCCACAAACATAACTAAAAGAGTCCTCAGGGAGTCTGTGTTTGTGTGCATTTTTCTTTTAGTGTAGCAAAAAAATACAATTTTAAGAAAGGTAGGGTTTTACTTTTCAGGTATTGCCCCGCAAGAAGTTGGCGTATTGATAGTGTATGATTTATAATAGACCCCCAATAGTGATTATTTAGGAGGATTTTGTGGTACTTTGAGTAAGAGCTTAATAACTCTTCCAGCAGGTCTTGGTTTCTGACGTAGAAGAGCGTGTGAATGCCATATAGCATATCCAGCAAACCCAAGAAGCACATTTCAGACTTACTCATTTGAATGTAGTTGTATCCAGCCTTTTTTTGGATATGGTTTTGTTAGAAAGAGTCTTCAGACAGTTCACATCTGGAAACAGGATAATTTTTCATCGTTACAGCTCTGAGTAAGGACGAGTGATAGCTTCTGCAATGCAAGCTACTTGTTCTGCAAAACCCATTTTCTACTGAGGCCACTGCAGTTACATCGAAATGTGATGAGCATTTTACATTCTCTTGTGCTTCCTCTCCGTAGTTAGCCAACGGTTTCCAGGTTAGAATAAATGTTATTAACACTTTTCCTCTCACGTTAAAAAAAAAGCTATTCAGAAGAAACAGAAAAAAAAAAGGCATAATAATCCAGGATATAAACCTTTGTACTGGAGAGGACTCTTATCTGTTAGCCAGATTCCCATTGACCGATACCTGCATTAGGGCATCCTCTTAACCCAACAACGTCCATGTGGGGGCGGGACAGGTCTGCCTGCATAGCTTTGATAGCAGGATTGGGGTCACAGGGGTTTTGGAAGAAGTTCTTTGTCCTCAGAACCCGTGCATAAAAAACAGGTTATTGCATAAACTCTTTTACATTGCCTTCGTAGCAAAAATCTTTCCTACAATTCAACTGGAGGTCTTAATATGGCAAGTTTTTTGTATAGGCCACAGCTCTAGCACGTTAAAGGAAATATTTTACTTTAGGAGTCTACAATACCAGACTAAAATGCTAGTGTGACCAGACTATCTTTTCTTTACTCCATGCTTAAAATTGTTTTATTAATTCCATCTCGTGTTTCCCCTTACAGTTTGAGCTCTGTACATCTAACTTCTCCCAGCAGTCTGTAGATACTCCATCCATTAACGTTGTTACACTTTGTTAGGTATGGGTAAGTAATTTCTTGTGAATAAAACAATATGGCACAAGAACATTTAACGTCTTCACATCATTTATTAGAATAAACTGCATAATGATCTACCATCAGTACAAATAGGTAACTCTGATCCAGCACGTGTAAGAGATCCAGGCTATAAAATTAAGCAGATGTAATGATAATAAGCTTGCTTAAAAACAGAGCAGAAGGCTGAAAGTGAACAGCAGAAATGAAAGCTGAGAAACACTGATAGAAGTCACAGAGACAACTAGAATTTAAAGCCTTTTTTTGGCATCAGTTCTTTCTGCCCCATGTACTATTTCTGTTTCAGTTTCCTTCATACTGATCATCCTTTTGACTCTTTTACTGTGCAGCTTTACACTCTCAATTTACTAGTATTTTAAGGCATTGTATATGGCTCTTGAATAGCTTTCTATTGACTTCAGACTACATATGCATACATGCTTACATATACACACATATTTAAAGAAGGTTGACAGTCAAAAGTTACCTGTTATACAAAGACAAAACTTGTTCCTTTTGAACTGCATCTCTTTATACAATTCCACTGTGAAAATTCATTTGAATCTGGTATTCTTCTTGCAAACCAAAAAGCCAGATGATTTCTGGATGAGGAGATAAGAGTAACATTAGCAGGGTTTGCAAGATGCAGAGCTTGGGCAAATAAAGAATGTAATTCTGCTTTAAAATAGCAATAAACTTTTGTGTCTACAGAGCTGAGAATCTTTTCAAAACTACTGTTTACCACTAGAAAAGGAAGAAAATAACATCAATAAAGCTATTAAAGTAGTAAGAAAACCTGTTCACAAATAAGCTCAAGGTAACATAGCATCAATATAATTTGATCATATCAATGGAAAATTTATTTATGGCTTTGAAACTTCTGAATGAAATGTTGATTCCAAATGTCTGCTAGTAAAACCTGCTACATCTTTTCCATTACATCAATGATTTCTGGTTGAGATTTCCCTCAGTGTGTTGGGTTTTTCTCATGTCCCTTGTGATGTGAAGCGTAATGTGTCCAAACAGTGTCTGCCCAGGTTCCCTCCTACCTCATCTACTGTTTTCTCTGGCAAATTTCATATGCATGGATTCGGTCTTCTGGGTGGAGATGCCACCGTGTGTGGCCGTTGTATTCTCAAAGAGATTGTCATTCTGCAGGCAGAGTGCACAATTTTTCTTAGCGAAAGAGGTTTATAGAATCAGTAGTATTTCGGGGCGCTGTGGCCCACTCGAGCTTAAAATCCATAATAGAACTTCACAGCTCCGAAGTCGAGTGAGTTGCTGGGCAGACTGTGAGGCTTTTGCTGGTCAAACTGAAGCTCTCATCTTCCTGAAGACTCCTACGCAGCTCAGGATGATTTGGAAAAGTGTTCATGTGTGTTCAGTTCCTATGAGGTGAAGAAAACAGATAGTAAAATACAACTTTATTCTTTTTCCCTTCTGCTTTTTTCGCCTTTTAGAGGTCTTATAGTATTAAGGCAATATCCTCAGTTAAAAGTTGGTGACTTGTGGAGTCAGAATGGGAGTTACATATTTTTGACCTGTTATGAATAGCTTAGTTCAGTTTTCACATAGTGTATTGTAATAGTTTCATTTAAAAAAAAATCATACATTTACTGTAAAAACCTGTTGGAGAAAATGCATAATGGTGGCTACATGGTGAGTTCACAACTGAAAATTAGGTGTTCGTTTTATCAGTTTGTGGTTTTCCCTGTGAGTTTCACCCTGAAGCGTGGCAGAAGTTTGACAGTCAGTGGCAGGCAGGTTAATAGTAGTGCTACTGTCTAGAAATACACACAGCTCATCGATTTAGAACATGATGTAGAAAGTGAAATCAAACACCCTCCTCTCAACCTTAAATTTTTGAGAAAAAAAAAAAAGTAAAAAAAAAAAAACCAGAAGAGTGAAATTTTAACTGGAGAAAAGTGTACAAATGAACTGTGCTTCTAAATGTTCTTTAGATTACTTTCATGGCTTGAGATTTACATGCTCTGTAAAGCCTTGTATCCTTCCTACTAAACTTTAGATGCTACAGTTGTATTATTAATATTTCTCCTAAAACTGGTGAAATTGGACAAGAGGCAAATTGCAGCTTTTTAGTACATGCTTTTTAGATTCTAGACGTGGTGACTTTTAACCACTCCACAAATGTTAGTATTAGGAATTGAGAAATATTTTTTTTTAACTTTTGCTTTTACAGATCAGTTGTTTTTTACTTGAAAATTTTTAGAGAAGTCTAGTATTTTATAAGACCTTTCTTTTAGTATTTACCTTCCAACGTTATAAAACTTAGTAGCAGCAAAGTTCTGAAAAGAACTTTGCATTTTTATTATTTGAATTTGTAAAGCTTGATTTCATTAGTATATAACACAGTCTTTCTGAAGTTTTTTAAGGGATGCAGTAGTTTTGAAATCGTTATTGAATTATAGGAGCTAGAAGCAAAATTGTCCGTCCTATCAATAAAAATGATGATGTGGTGCATATATAAATAATGGCACGTTGTCACTCTCCCAGAAATGTTTGTTACAAGTTTGATAATTTAAAATAACCTTAGAGAACTTTTTTTCTGTTGAAAAAGTAAAATCAGAATATAAAGTATCAAGGAAAAATATTTACAAAGGAAAAATAAGAACCCAGATCTACGATCTCTATCTTTGTCTTCTGTCACAAAAAGCACAAGTTGACAAAAGACCGAGGATAGGAATACATTTAATTCAAAAGTTTCAGTTGTCCAGTGCTATGTGTGCTCCGTTGTCCACTCACATCAGTCAATGGTTAAACAAAAAGAACAATTAAACCTTAGTATTTGTTCACAAATTAAATCTTGTCAGGTATGAACTAGGAAGTAGGACTGTACTGTAAGAATAGAAAACTCTTTTGGGGATTGACCTTGGTAGCACAGTATATTGTGATGATGATGATCAACCTCTACCGCACTTCTTTCCAGAAACATTTTTATTTCACCTTTTTTTTCTCCCACTGAGCAATTGTATTTGTGGCAGCTATCACAGAGAAAGCCCTTACTTTCATTTTTATTTTATTTTTCATATACCCCTCATTATCCCATACCCCATGCCCCTATTGCGCTAATGGAATATAAGAGACTTGTTTTTATAACAAGATTCCCCTTCCAGATTCCGGTACCGTAGAGCAGCTGGAAGTGTTTAGTGGCTGTCTGTATCAGCACTCCCATCTTTTTAGCATTAAAATTAATTTTCCTCATCTTGGCATATAAAGAGCCCAAGCGTGCCCCTTACCTCATTACCTGAAATTTTACAGTGACACCTAACAGCGGGGGATGTGGTGGAGCAGCTTTTTGGATATCAAAAGTAGAAGCTCTGGGAGCATTCGCTCGAACAGGCCCTGCAGTTCTTGTAGCCTTTAATAGGTTCTTCCTTCATGACTGCTGGTGGCTGGAGCAATGTGGATGGATATAATCCAGGTTTTCCCGTCGCTCTGATAGCGTGCAGTTTTCGTACCTGGGTAAGAGAACAACTAGGCACACATCTGAAGTGCATACTTGGTACGTAGTACTAATCAGCAGTCTTGTTGACTGTCATAGAGGCTGAATAACTGAACGTGTTTGTTTATGTATAGTGCAGTGTAGTGGCACAAGGCAAAAAGGAAAGTATTTTGTTGACTATCTTAGCTGCTGTTCCAGTAGTGCACTTACTTTTTGCATTAATATTGATTTTCAGGTTGGGGAACATACTGAGCTCCATAAAATCAGCACTCCTGAGCATTATATTTTTATAGAAGGAAGTGTTCGGATATGGGTAGACATAATTAGGTATAAAGATGGGGAGGAGGAGCTGGATTCCCAGTTGGATGCAAGCGTGGAGTGACACTAAGGTGCTGGAGCTGGGGATTTTCTGCATATTCAGGGAAACGAGTAGTACGCACCTGGTCTTCCTTGAGAAGAAAGTGGGAGACAGGTATTTTTATTATACTTGGAGGTTTTTTTGTGTCCACTAAGCATTCCTAGTTCTGAGTTATGAACAGGACCTTTGGAAAATTTCAGATCTTTTAAATTTACAGATCAAATTTTCCTTGAATTCCTAACAAACAATGGAATAATTTTTTGATAGCACTAACAAAAAACTTCTAAAGTGACTAAGTCAATTTTGAAGTAGAACTTCAAAAAGAAATGGTTGCAGATATTATTAGAAACAAGAAGTCAAAAGATTGAAATAAAGCCCTAAAAAGAGAAACAGAGGAAGACAATACTCTAAGAAGTTAAAAAGGGATGTAGAAAAAATTATACTAAGGATAAAATTGCCTGGAGTATGACAGTAAAGCCACAGTGGAAAGAAAATTACAGAATAAACAATCACGCAACAAGCTGTATATTTTCGGTTGCTAAATCAGTGTCAGTGAAAAAGTTTATTGGGCTCTTCTGCCATGCTCGGCCTAAAAGCTGGTACTTTCTCAGGCTCAGAGGTGTGCCATATGATAGTTACGTGAAATCATGTTAATTTCCTTCTAAACAAAATCGGCATGATTAGTTCAATAACCAAAGCACTATTGTCTGTCACATTGTCAGCGGAGATGAGGGGTTAGATTTACAGACGGTAGAATTGCACTCATACAGAAAGTTAAACTTGCGGGATCTGGGGTCAAATCTTAACATCATTAACATGAGCAGCAATTTTGACTTCAGTGGTGTGGGGTTTCATGTCTTGTGAATATCATAGAGGAAACTGGACTGATAATTATGTCTTTATATAACCTTAAGGGTAAAATGCTTGTAGTTAAATATTTTAGACATATTTATAGTTTTAAGACTATATTGTTTATATTTAAGTATATATTGATAATATATTTTTAATATACTTCTTTACAAAGTTTGGAGATACTACTTTTGCATGTAGTCATAAAAATACAATCTTTTATTGTTAATATATATATAAAAAATACTGTGAAGCCATTGTTTGAAAATGTTAGGCCATACTAAGCTATTCTGTTAGACAGAGATCCTAAATTTGTTGTTGAAAAGTTGAACGGTATCAATAGATACAGCTGCCTCTACAGCAGGTTCATATTTTAGAAAAATGTTTTCTTTAAACATGAGAGCAGTCTTTGAGAAAGGAATATGAGAGGAAAGAAAAAAATAAATTAAGGAACTTTAGAGAGTACTTTAGTTAATTATATAATTGTAATCATCATAATTTAGTATAATGATATTTAGATTTGTTTAGTGCAGTGATTAAAATTGAAATTTCTCTTCAATGTATTTGGCATAAAATAAGCTCAAAGTTTACAGGGGAAAAAAAGGAACAGAAATAATTGGGTTCTTTGATAGGAATTTAGTTATGGAAACTGTCTGTATATTCTTTTTTTAATTTTTATTCTTATTATAGGTAAGCACTTTGATTAAAGTCATTTAATCTATTCACCTGATTAAAAATAGGTGTTTAAAGCATAAAGTTCAATTTTCAGTACATGGTTTTGTATATTCCTTACTTCAGTTGATAATTTTACAACCATCCAAAATATGCAAGAGCTGCACAAAACACAGTTAATAGTGCTGGAAGGACTTGTAATGATTTTATTTTTTTTTTTAGAAAAAACATAGAAGCTTCCATTTCGCTTTTAGCGTGTTCAGTGATTTGGTTATCAACAGGGAGAGGAAACAATTATAGAGATCATTAAATTGAAAAATAAACGGCAGCCTCTGTCCTGTAAACACAGTATCAGACTGACTCAAGTATTTGCAGAACCAAGGTCTTACAGCAGATCAAGCGTTATGGAGCTCAGAATTATTGTATATTTTTTTAATGAAGCTACAGACAGTATACGGAAAATTGAGACATCTAATTACATTTTTATGCATAAAGTACTGTGAAATGCATGCAGACTTTTCTCTTCATTTTTGCTTTTTGCCTTAGTTGTGTATTTTAAATCAGCTCCATTGAAATGGGTAGTAATGTTTTATTAAAAATCAGTTGTTTAACTCACAACCATTATTACAGAAACGTCTCCCTGGTCTCAGATGCACAGGCCTTGTCCCCAGCTCCCTCATCCGTACCTGCTTTGTCTGTCACTTGTAATAAAAGTCAATCAAAAATGATGACTAAGATGGGGCCATTCTTTTAAAATAGAAAAGAGCAATGAAAAGGTGAAGCATGGTGATGTGGCTCAGATGATAGTCTGTGAACTTACTTTCACTCTTAGTGTCGTCGTTTTCCCTGCCTCAGATTCCTCAGCTCCTCTTGTAATCAGCCTGTCATTTGGCTGGCATTGTAAACATATTTAGATGTCAGATTACCATTGAAATACCTTAATGCCGCTAAAAGTGTGCATCAGTTTCTCTGTGACATAAATAATGTCTTCCTGCAGCTCTCAAGCATGAGCAGAAGCTTCTGGGTAAGACTTCCATGCAGATACATAAGAGGAGGAGTAGTAGTAATAATAATAATAAAATAATAAATATAATAATAATGATAATGATAATAATAATAATAATAATAATGTACAGTGTTTACGATATGACTTTTTGAGTCCCACAGTATGCTACAAGGTCTTTCTTAGTAGATCACTTTAAAGTGACAAAATTCCACTGTAAATAAATCATTTTCAATGTACACCACTGTATTCAGTTCTAGATAGACAGTATTATTAGCCAGAGTTGTGAAATAAACTTTCCCAAGTTTTCTTTCAAATGTCTTTCCTATGTTCTGTTGAAATTAGACCTCTATACATTGATACGTATTTAATAAGATCATTGCTTTTTTTTTTTTTTTTCTGGTACATTTCCAGACCTCTAGCATGCAGTGAGGGTTTTATAGTCAGTGTGCAGTGCAGCAGATGTCATTCCATTTGCCTAAGTCCTGCTGACATTTGGAGTTGTGGATTAATTGAGCTACAGAATGAAATTTAATTAAAATTAAATACAGACTTGGCCATTGTATCTGTTCATTTTTTACACTCTGGTGTGTACATTTGCAGTCAGCACCATAGTTAATTTGTTTAATCAGGATGCTATGTGGGAGAAGCTGCACTTTGTTTTAAGCTAAAATTGTGGCAGATGCCAAGTGGAGCATCGTTTCTATAATTTCATGTGATACATGTCATGTAAATGATGCTATTGATGTGCCTCAGAACAACCTGAAGGGTGCAGATTATTCTATTTGTGAAGTTACTGAAAAGGAAAAGACTATATAAAAGGTGAGGTTTGGTTTGTGTTTTTTGAGGTAAAGATGTTGTTTACACTGCTTTTTTAAGTACTCTGCTAATTTAGTTAGCTTATGAGGAAATATATTGGAAGTGAAAGAATTACAAAAGTGCAATTTATTTCTCTCATAAAATGCCATTGTCGGAATCGGTTTAGCCTTGAGATAGATCTGTAATGGAAATGTCAACAGAAGGCATTAAAAAATGCCAATACTTGATGGTAAGAATTTTTTTCTTAATAATTGAGTAGGTATATGTGTGGGAAGCATTCAGATTTTTTTTCTTCTCTCTGACCATATTAATAGGTAGCAAATAGTAGGTAAAGTAGAAGTAACACTGGAGGGAATATTTATGGATTCTGTCTTTATGCATTTAATTTAGGTCCATCTGGAAACACTTATTTCTGCTCCTTTATATGTAGGTAGCACTAATTTTAGGTATTCTGACTCAATCTAAATTAGATGCTTAAAGCAGCCAAAGTAGATGGTTTGAATACCTCTCCATGTATTAAAATAAAGAAGACATTAGTAGACGCCACCCTGCATATTGCATAATAAACTCAGTGCCACATTTCTACTGTGAAAACTGAGGACATAAAGTCTCTCATTTATAGTTTACTGAATGAACAGACTTTTTAAAAACTGGGTCTGTTTTTTCAACTTTGTCCTTCATTGCTACAATGAAAATTGTCCATGTGTAGCATGCTTTTCAAAAGCCAATTGAAATATTGAAATATCCCAGGATATTCACTCAGTTTCCAACAGCTTTTGGCTCAAGGCTTCCTTTAAACAGCGGAAGTGTCTTTGTGTCTCATATGTAATGAAGGATTTCTCTTCCATGAGCTTGTGCACTCTCCACTTGAGTCCACATAAACTTTAAGCATCCGCAGCAATGCATAACTTCACTGCATGTTGCATGAAGAAACCCTCTTTTTGTTTGTTTTTGACCTGCCGCTGTCTCTGTTCCAGCCTGAACTAATCTCACCTATTTTTGTACCTTATTCAGTTCTACTGTATTTTTTTTTTTCCGGTTAAGATAGCTGTGTGGTGGAAACAGAATTTCTGGAAACAGAAATGCCTGTGGTATTCAACACGTGAGCAAGCCATGGATTTAAATCCGTTGCATAGTATAATACTTTTGCTTATTTTCCTGCTAAATTTAAATGCTTAAATCCCAAGGTTGCTTCCTCCCCCCACCCCCATTTCTACTCATCATTGAACTTAACATTTTCCCAGAACTATTTCAGGCCACAAGATCATAGGCAAGGTTGGTAATAGCCAGCTCAGAGCCCATCATTTTACCAGTACAGTTAGGATTGAGATTCCCTTGTACATCACTTCACTTTTGTCTTTGCTGAATTTCATCTACCATCTTAACACAGAATCAAAGAATAACCAAATGGCAGGGGCTGGCAGGGACCTCTGGAGATCCTCCAGCCCACCCCCTGCCAGAGCAGGGGCACCCAGAGCAGGTGGCACAGGAACGCGTCCAGGCGGGTTTGGAATGTCTCCAGAGACGGAGACTCCACCACCTCTCTGGGCAGCCTGTGCCAGGGCTCTACCACCCTCACAGGAAAGGAGTTTTCCTCGCAGTGAGATGGAGCTTCCTATGGTCAAGTTTGTGCCCGTTACCTCTTGTCCTGAGCTAACGCCCAGTAGTTCCAAGCTAAAAGGGCTGTCTTGATGTTTGCACCATCAGTTTGTGACTTCACCACCTGTAAGTGTGTTGCATCATCAGCAAACTTTGTCATCTCACCATTCACTCACCCGTTTCTCATCATTTATGAGTAAGTTCAGCAGCGTGGGTCCTCGTGGAGTTTCTCTGGCATGCACCACGCAAACTGACCATCCATGTTTTAACCAGATTATCCATGTCGCAACCCTTTCTTTTCCACCATGACTGCTTAGTTTCTTTACAAGGCGTTGGTGAAAGACTTTGTCAGAAGCTTTTGGAAACCTGAGCAGACTGTAGCGAACAGATCTCCTTTACAAACTGGGTTGTTGATACACATGACTTCCCTTTACCAGGGGTGGGCTGACTTTTACCTGGTGTAGCAGTTTATCTGTCTGTACACAAGTTCTGTTCTTTATTTTAGCATCCACTACTGGCCTGGTGCACTCTTGAGGCTCACCTGTTTGCAGACACTCCCTGTATCCTGCATCCCCAAAAATGGGTGGCACATTTACCAAGTGCCAGTCCTTAATGAAGTAGTTTTAAGTGGTAGATTGCACACTACAATTAGTGGTTCAGCTATTACATTACTGAGATCCTTTGAAACTGTAACGCAAAAGCTGTTTCGTCCTGGCAATTTGCTACTTAATCTTTTTTTTTTTCCCCTCTATTTGTCATGTAATGTTTTCTACTGACATTCAATTTGAGATATATTTTCTGCTGAGACCTTTATTAAGAAAGCGTCAAGTGTAGAAACCTTCTCAAGTTTTCCACAGCTTATTCAGAGGCAACCCGCCCCCCCCAAAACAACAAAAAACCTGTGACACTTGCATACTGATGGTCTTCTAGCTGTGCAAACATTCAAGCAGAATTCCTGCTCCTGATGTGTTTGAAATCACATTATCGTATTATAAGCCTTTAACGCCTTGTGTGGGTTGTTACTGAAACTCTCTTCTGGACTGTCTCTCTGTGTTTTTGTAACTAGCCTGCCACAGTTTATGATACTCTCTATTTTCAACTTTCGGAATGATACCACCTTGCATTTATAACTTCCTTTCCCCTCCTGTCTAATTATTTTGAGTTCTCCTTGCCCTATCTCTCCCCTGGAGTGACCGTTTGCTTTCTGCCTCCAACAAGACGCCCCTTGTGCTTGCGCTGCCCGCAAGGGTTTGACTCTCTTCATTGCCTCTCTTGGGGACATAAAGGCGTCACACAGAGCAGAGCTGCACCGTTGATGAAGTTGAGCACAGCTCTGTGAGGTGAGGCTCAGTTGGGTGGTATTCGGGGGGTTTGTCCAAGAAGGTTGAGTTCCAGCGCATTGTAGCTGCTGTTACAGAGTGGGTTTTTGACTATAACATTTCGAATCAACTTGTTCTGCTCAAAACCAAGTCACAGGTTGTTTCTTCTCTCATGGGCCGCTAAACAGAGTGCTCCATCAATCAGTTGCTGACCATGTGTACAAATTTAGTCATATTGTCAGGTCACAATGTGACATTTTTCCAATCCACAGCGTGAGAGAGTAGCCCGAGTCTCCATTACCGCAGCGTCCACGCTCTCTGCCCCCCCCCTCAGTGTATCACAGGCAGTGTCACCAGTTCTGGTCAGGCAGTCAGCGACATCATTCCAGTACTAAGTTTTTCCCATTTAGGTCTTGAATTTCAGTCATTAGAGGATATATCTTTCTTCAGACAGCTGCAGTCAAGACCAGATGTGTTTGGTTTCTGTAAGCAGGCTGAGCCAATATCCCAGGTAACCTCGATTCTCAGCATCCCTCCAAACCTCTCTAACTGCAGAGTCCGTAAAAGTAGATGTATTCTGGAGCTTTGTCCCATATAACACTGCTTTCCTCTTCTCGGCTGTAATCACCTGAAGTTTGACTTCTTTTGCTGTTCTTATTTGTATCTTACTGTTCATTTATAGAGTAACAAACAGGAACATGGCACTTTACAGACAAGAACAGACAACGCTTCTGAAAGACTGTCCCTGTCTTGGCACTTACAGTCAAGTTCAGAAAATGCTGTACAGATAATTGAGTTTTTACAAGCATTAAAGGGGCTTACATGTGGCTTTAATGCGCTACTGATGCTATTAAATTGTTGATATGCATCTTAATAGCACATGAGTTAGTATTAAAGAAGGGTAGCTGGATGGAAGGAGGCACCGTTTTGTGGACTCAAACCTGAGAGGGAGTGGAGTAGTAAAAAGACTTCACCCTGACGATTAGGAGAACCAGTAACACAGTAGTTGGAGTAAAAAAGGTTCGTCCCTGTCTGCACAAGAAAGTGGCACCAGTGGGCACATCACTGCATGAGAGAGCCCTCTTACAGTGAGATGTGGACTAAAATTTGTACTTTTTTGCAGTCGTGAACATGGAAAAGAAAGATTTGGTGATGATTTAAATGGCATGTGTCAGGAACAGGTAACAGGCTGGATGGAAAACAGTGAAATAACAAGAACTATTTAGAGGATCCTGGGGTAATAAAGCTGGGGGGTCACTCAGCTGACAGAACGGTGGGTTTGAAAATGGAGAGAGGTTTCTTACAGGGAATAGAAAGATTTTTAACCTAAATTCCAATATAATAATGTGACATTCAGGATGAGGTAGTAAAGGGACAATTGAAGGGAGGACACAAAAGAAAATAGGCAAGGTCTGTTTTTTATGAGACAGTGGTCAAAACTGAGTACTAGGACTGAGAGGAGGAACAGAGGAATGATATTGAGAGTAATAAAGTTTAGGATTAGAGGTGCAACCATGAAAGAAAGAAGGGGAAGACATGAAGAGACAAGATGTTACAGCTGCAGGCTAAAGATACCGTAGAAGAGCGTTCAGCAGTAGAAGGGGCTGGCAGGGAGATAGTCCTGGCAGCAGAGGTGGGAGAGACACTGGGGAAGAGTACGCAGGTCACAGTGCTGAAGGTGAGAGTAGGAGGAACGCAGGGGATATATTTAGGGGTGTTGTTATGTACATGTTGTACAGCTTAAGAGATGCAAGAACACACAACAGGAATATTTCTGAAATGTTTGTGACTGTCAAAAGGGAAGAGTCCTAGTGATCCACCATGGCGAAGAGCCTGTGTTTAGCAAAACCCAGTACGACGTGTTTTCTTACCTCATTGAAGGGAGATGTTGAAGGACAATCTGATTTTAGGGGAAGCATCTCTCTGATTATAAAGACAGGGGTTCATTTAAACCCCCAGCACAATATTGCTGTGTAGAATATTTACGTTGTGTACTTTTTTCAGTTATAGCTGTTTTATTCGTGCAATATCTATTGTTTTAAAATTTTTGCTGATCTATTAATGTCAATTATCTTACGATTTTGAGCTTCACGGTAGCTACTCACTGGTTTTCCTTTACAAGCTTTAAACTGATTGCCAGTTTAAAACTTTGCCTTTCCATTCATCTATTCAGGATGGTAAAATAACCTACATTTACAACTGTTAACGCACCACAGGCCTGCACAGTTTTGAATGACTTGTCTTGCAATCTGCTTCTTTTTTAACTTCGGAAATGAAGTCGTCTGCTAATACTGAATAGGTAGCCAGTTAATTCCCCTTGGATCCATTCTTCACTCTTGTTCATTTTGGGGCAAAACTGATCTCTTGTCTTTCCTCCTTGCAAGCTTGCAAATATGGAACTTGTTTAAACAGGCTTTACATTCTGTTTCACCTGAAAGCCAAACTAATTTTAGTGTCTGTTTTTGATGCTTACAACTTTCATATATATAGGAGCATCACTCAGTGTGACAAAGCCTCCTTGTCCTGTCTTACACACTGGTTCATGGTGCTGCGGGAAATATGCAGATGCGCTTGTATATTAAGAATTGGAAACTATGATAATGTGAGATAAAAAATGTCCTGCTCTTAGTGCAATTAGAAATTAATAATCTGCATGTATTATACCCCTTTGTCTAAGTGATATAGAGTCTAATACCTCTGACATTTGCTGCAGAAATTGCTCTGTGGGGTTCTCTGCTTCACATAATTTGGACTTGCCCCAAGATTATTTAATTATGGAAAAGAAATTTGTGCTGTCATTGAACCAGTGTTGGAGATTTCAAGTGGAACCAACATATGCTAAGCTTACATAAATTATTAAACCAGATTTAACTTAAACTTCTTCCTTTTAAACATTGCGGATGGCCATGTGTCTAGCCTAGAAGATACAGTCAGAGCAACTACTCCTATCCTGAAGCTGCTGTTGTATAAATAGAAATATTTCTGATGTGCTTGTTTTGAAAACAACACAGTGTCAAAAGACAGAAGATGGAATTTCAGGGCAGCCTCTTAAAAGTACATGATTGCACTGGTAGTCTTGAATGTGTGTAAGGTGGTCTTCTAAGGACCATCTCTTGTTTTAATAGATTTTGTCAGGTGAGCACTATGGGAACATTTTTCTGCTGTATTTTTCAAGATTGCGCTGTTGGGCTTTAAAGTTGCATACTATCAGTATTGTTTTCATCAATCTTGGGAACTGCTACTGCAATATATTTTATTTTCTGTTTTTCTGGTTCCTTAGCGTAACATTATGTAATTCATAAATTATCCTGAGAAACTGACAGGCTTTTGTTTTCTCTCTAGTAAGTATTTTAGTTTGGTGACCTCTGATCATTAGGCAGAATATTTCAGAGGAGAAGAGAATGAAAGTCTGTGAGAAATGCCATTCTTTGATGCCTTTGATGAAGAGATGCTTCACGGAGTCAGTGTGACACACAGCATGGGTGTAATCCTTGACTACGGGCTGACTTTAAAACATCATGTGCCAGCTGTGGTCAACTCCGCATTTTTTAAGGGTGCTTTGGGGCTGGACTTTTTAATGATGTAAAGACTATTGCAAGACTGCAGGCCTTCTTACAGTCTATCTAGTAGCCATAAGGCATGGCTTTATAATTACACAGATGCATTGTCATTGCTTATGCCATCAACTGTACTAATGACTGTGTATCGACCAGGCAAAGACAATAAATAGGATTACAGCAGTATTATTGTTGGAGTCCCTGAAAATCGAAACACGGAACCGTTTTTACTGACTCACATAGTACTACGAGTCTTTTTGAACAAGTTGTGTCAGATATATGTTATCTGACCATCATGAGGAATTAGTGTGTGTAATTCTGGCCATTTGTGAGGTTTTAAGAAATTTTCCATTGTTTTTTTAGGAATGCTAAATGAATATTTATAGGAAATGTTTGGGTTTGTTAAAAAATGATCATTTGACATTGACATGCTGGCATAAAAAAGGAAAAGATAGCAAAGAGATAACTTTTGGGATTTCTAACACCCCCAAATAATTTTGGCAGTGTAGTTTGTTTTAAACTAAGTTGGGCTCTGAAAATGCACAAGGACAATAAAAAACATTCACAGTTTGACTCAGAGCCCACAAAGTCATGAATTTGTCTAAGGATAACGTTTTTTTTCTCCTTTGGTTTGTGCGATTGCTTTTAAGTCTGCGGAGGTGCATGAGTCACGTTTTCCTGTTAATTTAAAATTTTACTTTTAAGAAAAGTGAAAGTTGTTTTTCTTCACTTTGGTAGAATGAACCATTTCGAGACTTGACAAATAATTATTGCAGCAAGTAATGCTATACCACCTCTTCTAGGTGATGAGTAAAGATCAGGTAGTTCCATCTGTCCCCTGTTTCTTTTAAGTGATGTCATCTTTTGCAGATGGAAGTGGAAAAAAAATAGGCTTGCTTGTCTTCAGCTCTTCTCTTTCAGGAAGCCGTTTTGACTAATTGAACCTTTGGTTCATAATGTTGTAGCATGTAATATTCTGCAGGCCATATTATGATTATCTGGTTCAATAAATGTGCAGCATCCCCGGGAAAATGATGGGGGAAGTATGGGGTAATGTGTGTTCATTCACGTTAAGGCATTGACACAGAACCATTTCTTGATTCTTGTCTCATAGACCCCACTGAGTGTCTTTCTCCAGCCGTGTCTATAGTACAGACTGCAAGATAGCAAAAATAGTATAGGGATATTATAAATGAGGTACCTTAGGAACCAGAAACTTAAGCAGTCTGGAGCTCCCCACAGGCTAATTTTCCTTGCCGAAGCAGATTAAATTAGCCCACATGAAGCTTGTGCTGCTGAGAGTAGAGTGCTTCTGGTATCCAAGTTAGTTAATCTAAACATAGCTTTGGAAACTCTCTATTCCTTGCAAGCGGCCATGTGGGCACGCATTTATTGTCTGGCAATGGCCAGGGCATGCACAGAACGGACATAGTTAAAGATCAAAAGGTACTCTGCCTATCTGTAATTTTAGACACAGTCTGCATGGTCCAGGTAAAATGTAGGTGAATATAAACTTAATCTCCGTCTCAAAGATAATAGATACAAATTTATTAAACATAATAAATGTTTTTAAATGTTTATTTATTAACCATAAAATAAATGTCCGGTTAACTCTAAATATACTGTGTAAAACAAATATTTACAATGACTATTTGCTTTCATATGCTGGTGTTTTGGTAGATATCTGTATCACATTGCTTTATGCTGGAATTAGAAGTTTTATTTTCATTGGAACTGTCTATGCCAGACTTCTGTTTATTGAAAAGATCAGTATAGAAAGAAAAAAACCAACCCTGTGTCTGCCAGTCTAATATATTGATATATCCATTTTTATTAAAAATGTGATTCATGAAATAAAGGAGAGACCAAATGTATGTGTTATTTTTAAGTTAGATGTAAAACTACAATGTGGGCTATAAAAACTAGAGTTTTTCACAGTAATGGCATAAGAAATGTTATCATTTTCCACTGCTGTATGACAACTTCCTAAAATACATACTGGGTTATTTGCTATTATTTTCTTTGAAAGATCTTTTTGAAAGCATCCAGTGGTCTGTAAAAGCGTGAACCAGTCTGTAGATACTTAAATGTGTATACTTTGCTCTGCTGCAGCTGTGACATAAGTAAAGCAAGGATAGTACAGATATGTCCCTCCATTTAAGAAGAGTGATTAGAGTAAGCAAGCATGAATATCAGATTTGTTCCACCTTTCTTGTGCGATATTTTGTTTCTAGAAGTGAAAGTGTTTTGATGATGTAGGGTACACCGCCTTGAGTAACTTCTAATATGAAATGAAGACATGCAAAACTATTTTAAAAAGATTTTGAATCTCTCTAACTCTCTGTAGTTATGAAGACTTGCTGTATTTCTGAGCTATAACAAGGAGATTTTTGTAAAATGTTCTTCATAGCAGAACTTGTTTTATATAAGAAACATACTTAAAAAGCTAATTTCT
This sequence comes from Dromas ardeola, assembly GCA_013398915.1. Classification (NCBI taxonomy): domain Eukaryota; kingdom Metazoa; phylum Chordata; class Aves; order Charadriiformes; family Dromadidae; genus Dromas; species Dromas ardeola. The sequence goes on along the minus strand of VYZM01013149.1, from coordinate 361,781 downwards.
TTTCTCCTTTCTGCACTGCAATCCACAAAGTGTGATTAATAATAGATTTAAATTTGCTAAGTGCATTTACTCCTTTGTGCCATCATAAAGAGAATCTATTACTGTAAAATTGAGGCTTAGTTCCAAATTGCGCCATTATGAAGTTTTCTTCCAGCAATGTTTTGTCTCTAATACACTTCCCTCATTGTAATTCTATTGCAAACCTGATGTCTAGCATCAAGTCTCACAATAATTATTTTAAATTGCTACTAGGAACAGTAGTCCTGGTGGGATATATTACTACCATTCTAACAAGATGAATTTCAATGCACTTGTAACCATATTATAGTGTATTATGAAAGAAAGAAAATTTTTGAGTTGTAGGTAGGCAAGCAGAATCAGAACACTGAAAAATGATTTTTATCAACTTCTTAGCACTTCATGTTGCACTTTTATATTATCAATTTAAATTAGTGTTAATTATATATTAAAATGTATGATAAACTCTCACTATGTAGTGGTTTTAAGTAAAAGTTAGCAATGAGATAGGGTGGAGCTTTAGAAACGGTATTGTTTTGCTGAAATTATTACTAGACTCAAAGCTTGGAAGTCTGCTGAACTGGTGCTAAGAATAAGTAAAAACTAAAAAGCAATGCAGACTAAAGGAGTGCACTTAAGCATTCATTTCAAAACGACAGAAGCCGCGAAGCTCTGTGGCTCTACTTCATAATGAGATCACAGGTTAGCTCCCAAATTCATCCTACTTAGCCTATAAACTTCAAGGCAGGTCTTCACCAGTTGTTTTAAAAGGAGTACTCAGCTGATGTAGTATGTGTATGAATACAGTGGAGCACTGTCTGTAGGTTTATTATATTGTGCGGTTCTAGAATTAAGTGCTTATGCTGTAATTAAATGATAATGTGTAATTATTTGCACACTGATATTCAGTATCATCCTAGAGTTACAAACAAATAAATCTGTAATATCTCAATCTAAACCCTTACACAGCAGTACTCAGAAGATGGATAAGATTTCCAACGGCCCCAGTTTCATATTTAGAAAATTCAGAACTAAATGTTGTTTTAGCAACATTCAGATAACCTCCCCAGGCAAACAAGAGAATAAGGCAAACTTTTACACCACTCCATCGTATAACAGGAGCCGGACGCTTGGATTTAGTTCACGTGTGTGAGTTGTAAGTAACACCTTAAAGCAATAAAAACTATGTGGAACGTGCACGGTAGCGGTCATGGCGGGAAGACGTGCCACGATCTTGTTTTCTCAAGACCCTTTGCAAGGGAAGACAAACCACACACGGCACACCGTGGAAAATCATCAGTAGCTCATTGCCTTTTGCTTTAAACTGGGTGGGTTTCAAATTCTGAACACGGTGTTGATAGCTGAATCCGGGGAAGGAGCATGTTGCCTCTGTATAGTCAGTTGGCTGCGCGTTCAGTTTGAGGGTGGTCGCATGCCGTACAGGACTGCCCGTAGTGACTTCATCCACCGATGCAGCTGTAAAAGCCACACTGCACTTTTGTGTTTGGGGAAAAAAACAGTCTGGCTGATGGAAAAATGATTAGAAGCAGAAAGTGCCTTGAGTCTAATGGTCTGGTTTTTTTGACTGCTCGCATCCCTCTTCATAAATGTTTTACAATTCCTTCCTCTTCCCCTCCCATTTCTGAATTCCAATCTTTTCTGTGAATTTAGGAAAGAACCTACTGTCCAAAAGTGTATGTGTCTTTAAGGATGTGGCATGGGAAAAAACGTGTTACCTTCTAACTGCCAATTAATTTTCAAACCACTACTGATTTAAAAGAGTGGTGTAAAGAACTAGAGCTGATTTTAGATATTCTTTACAGGATAGATTCTCGTATTTCCTTATATTTGTTTCCACTGTTATTTTAATTCCTTGAATCCTACACTCCTAGGGGTGTTTAAAGTACAACACTACTGTGTTTGCATTTTTTGTATTTCTGTTTATATATATAAGCTCACAGTTACCATGCCCAGGTTACCCATACGCTTTTGACAGAGTCATAGAATGAGGTTGTAACATAACTGCATATCTTGTCATCTTCACCAATTAAATCAAAAAAAGCACAATGTATGGAACTCTTCAAATTCAAACAACGGCTGTGTTGGTGAACACGTTTTCACATTTGTCCATCACCTGCTGACTCGTGTGCTAAGGTCACTGCAGACTATAATTTGTTAAATTTCATTCAGAGCCTCAAAAGTGATGGCCTCTCATCCAGTGTGAAGTAAAGCTAAGGAAGTAAAGGTCTCTGCTAGAACAAGGCTAAAGTACTTAGCACCTTGCAGAGCTGATGCCAGAAACTGAGAAGGGAATTGCCAATAACTACATTGCTGCCATTGGTGTTGCTCCATTAAAAATAAATACATATTTTTGCTTTTGTGCCTTGCCAGCTTGAAATGCTGAAAGTAATTATGTTTGTTTAGGGAAAGTACAGAATGAGTGCAAATGAGTGTCATGAGTGCAGATGTCACGCAGCTCCACCGCTATGGCACAGTCCGTTACAAATGTACAGCTTTTCAAGGGATGTGAAAATAATTCAATATTCATATTCTGCCTTTTTTTTAATCTGCTTGAACTCTTAGTAGAAGTGTTAGAAGTGGTTTATGACAATTTACTATAGACAGTCCTTCTAAAAGTTCTTACTAGTGGTGACTTGCACCAGCTTTGCTACAAGTCAAAGAAGCAATTAGTAGAATGCTGTATTTCCCCCCAACACCAGTCCTGGCAGCCATAAATCACATTAGTCCAACTACCATCCATTAAGTGTATCTTTCCGATCGAAAGTGCTCACTCCGGTCTGAAAAGGCCAGGGCCTGGAATACCTCCACATTGACTTTTCACAGAAGTTTCAGTGCAAAGCACTACCAACCATTGTTTGAAGTTATTTTCCAAAGTTTTTATGAAACATTTCGACAAATTATAGTATTAAAATTAAGTATTGTATGGTGTCTTTTCTTTCCTTAAATTAATTTCAGTGTATGGAGAGTAGCATACAGATACAGATTTTCAGAGATGGTGCAAAAGTGAAAAATAGTTATACTTCTGTAAAAGTAAAACTGGACTGAATATATGGTGAACCTGAGAGTTTGCTGCTAGGCAAAAGTCACAAACTATGAATCTCAAATATTTTCTGATAAATAAAAGTCTACCATTAATGTTAAAACAGGTGTATTCCACAGCACATTTCTTTATCCAGCAGAGGCTGTTGGAGAGAGATAAACAGAATTTCATCAAGGCCCTCTGAGTGTTAATAAAGTAAAACCGAAGATGCATAGTGCTACTAAAAACACTCTTAAGTGCTAAATAAAAAATTCTGTCAGAGCGAGCCCATAACTTCACCTCGTGGGATTGATCGCATCCTTCGGCTTAAAATACGAAGTGAGCCTTAATGAGGAATTGAAATTAGCTTGGAAATTTTTAGTAATTCTTACTTCTTTGAACTTAGGAAAAGAGTAACTCATTTGCCAGTTCAAGAATTAAGGCAAGAATACGTGCTGTTGAAATATATTAATAGTACTTAACTTGCCAACACTAGATGGCAAGAGACATATTCTATTTAATACTATGAAAGTACTATGTGAATTTACCAATATGTGTATCAACTCCAGATTTCAAGAGTGTTGAATGTATTATTGTCCAGAGCTGGATAAATTTGAATTCCACAGAGCTGAAATGTTGGAAATTAGCTGCATGATGTATGAACCCAAATAATAGTGTTCCTGACGTAGGAAAAAGTGATGGAAATTAAACATCTAGTTATGCACAGTGTGTCTGCACAATGTGCTGCATGCACCGCATGTGTTAGAATTTCTTCTCAGTTCTTTTTTTAATCTTTTATTCATAGCATTGCAGGTGATGAAAAATTTATGCCTTGAGTCTGGCATTGAAATTAAATGCAAAATGAAAACAGAAGCAGTTTATACTGACAGCTTAAATATCTTTATCTAGCATACGGTTGCACTATAAAAATCACTGGGTGACTTTTAAAATCTCCCACGTGCAAAAATGCAAACATTGCACAATAAAGGATAAAGTTAGGACTCTCTGTATGTTAACAGAAAAGTTTCCATTCATTATTATTCACTACTTATTTTTCAGAATTATTTCAGAACGTCAGGTGAGTGTGAATACAAGAGATTCCTACACAGTCCGGCTGCTGACACTATTACGTGATGTAGAGAAAACAATTGGGGTTTGCATTTCATTTTATGAAGACGGTTTCTCCTCTTGCCTTATTTTAAATTGAATGAAAGGCATACATCTTGTACTTGCATACTGCTAGAGAAAAAGGTTAATTATTCAGTTGAATCAGTTCCTGAATTGTGACAGTCATAGTGCATGTATTCTGTGTTAAGAGCAGGATTACTAAGAAACATGCATATGTTTTTAAAGTGACAATCCATATAACACATACTTAGAAAAGTATAAAATATTTTTTTAAAAAGCAATTTTTATTATAGTAACTTTAGCCATAAATGACTGTATTTAAAATGCTGGTTTATTTCGAGTCATTTGATCACTTTTTGAGATGTATACCTGCAGTGGGTTTTCCGTGTTTTTTTTCTTGTTGTTGTTGCTTTTACATTTTATGTAATGTCAGGCCACTAATTATAATTTTAAAATTAAAATTAATATAAAGAAAATTGTTTCTGTGAACTTTTGTGAGTAGTGCATTATTGTGCATCGTGAGATTGATGTACTAAGAAAAATAATTATTTTTTAAAGATTTTAAAAACTGAAATGTGAAAGGTACAAGTCTATTTTCAGTCACGTAGAGTACTAACAGTAAACTACCAATTACATTTTCGTATGTAGAAGCCTGTTCTCCGGTGCTTACCAGTTTTACATCCAGTTTCTGATTTGTGGCTTTTTACAATGCCTTATATAAACGTTAGTGTGTATAATTATGCAGATAATTTTATACAATATTAATTGTGCTAAGAGTGTACTGAAAGTCTGTTTAATTCAGTAATTCATTTGCATTTTAATGATTCTAACAGCATAAGGTTACGGAGTAAAATTGAAACATCTCGATGACTGCTACTGCAGTGTGAAAAGAGTTGAAGCTCTTATTTTGTGCTCTTAGATCTATTAAATATATCATTAGCAAAATTCCCTTTTAAAAACGATGGAGAACACACATTCAATGAGTTACCAAAATCCGCCGCAATGTATCTTAAAGTCTGTTATAAAACAAAGGATATTTAAAACATTTTGGAATTTGGTATCTGTGGCATTTATTGCTGATTTTAATATGTTCACTACAGCATTCAGCACTTGAGCAGATAATCCTGGGAGTGATGGTAGACTGAATATATCAAATGCACTTGAGGAAAGACGCTGAGATACCTTTTAGTGGCAGGAAGGAATGTGAGAAATAAATACTTTTTCATTTTTTAATCAGATCTTTTAAAGACGAAAGATACAGTCTAGAGGGTTTTTTATACTGCAGGAGTGAATGCGCGAGCTTTCACAAATACGGGGAATAACGTAGTCTGTTGATCTGTATCAATAGATTTTAAGTTAGCTATGTAACATTTCTCTCATTTCCTTTATCATATACAGATTTAATATCAGCATGAATAAATCTAGATTGTTTGCTTCTTTCTTCCTAATTCCTGAAGCAATGTAAAAGCCTGGAGAGGTTTGAAGTGACAGGATTACAAGCAGTCTTTTGCATACATGGCCTTTAGGGATGAGCGGCTACCTTGCATCTAATAAACAAGAAAGTGAATTCGTTGAATAATGAATTAAGTGGCATAAGTTGTGATAACAAGGAGCAAATGTAACTTCAGACGAATGGTATTTGCTTTGTGTGGGGTTATCTGAGAGGGCTGATGCTTCGCCAAGGGATATCGAAAAAAGGCTCATTATATTAAGATGTTCTTTCACAGAACACAGCCTAAAATGATCTTGCAATTTTTTCGTTTGCTGAGCTCCTTTGTGTGCCTCTATCAAACCAACTGTCTCCACCAGGGGGATAACTGGGATTCTTTTAGGCCGCTGAGTTTTGTTTATAATGAAAATTCCTAGTGAGTTTTAGATGGGTCACCCAACAATTAAATAGAGATGTCTAATTGGTTGATCCATATTAGGGTCAGCAGCTGGTTACAGAATAAAAGCTCGCGGTGCCCCACTTGCACAGTTCTGAACCAAATTAAATTATTAATCTACTCTTTGCTTCAATGTAGCTTCACAGGGATCCCTAACCTGCCATACCGAATAAAGCAGAACTACTACTTTACATTTTCATTATGATGAATTATATTTTAAATTGCAAATACATTCCCATTTAGTTCACACAGAATATCACGTTTGATACCTTAAATTTATTCAGGCAGTTAGTGTTTATGCTTATTTTGTTAATTTTAGTTATTAAATGGACCTGGGAACTCACAGGCATACAGTTAGTATAAATACAGTATTGAAACAGTCAGAACGTGAGAGTCTGAAAGAAGTGAAAGGAAAATGTTTGTTTTCTTCAATTGATATTTTTTTAAATTGAGAAGGATTTTATGTGTTAAAATGGGCTATAAGTTAATTCACAATTAAACACAATTATCTTCGTAGTGGCAATAAGGAAGCAGGTCTCTTACCTTTTCTGTCATTATGTGTTTATTTCAATTTTGAGTTATTTAATTAGTTAAAGCTGATGTGCATAATGTGTTGGAGTACACTTTCAGCAAATTATTACTGTATGAATAGAACTGTGTGTTCTCAAATAAAACTTGTGATTTTTTTTCTTTTAACAATTACTCTTCATAATTCTTAAAGAGCAACAGCTGAGATGAATCAGACTCTGCGTTATTGTTCATTCTAGTCCAGTGAGGAAGATTATAACTTGAATTATACTTTGTGAAATAATGGCAGGAAATATCCAGCTATGTGCTTTTTCATTATTTTTTAATTAAGTTTTTAAAGATACCTAGTGCCAGTACCCAGCTGATTAAGTGGTTTTGGCTCTAGATCCTGGTGCTTTTAAAAATATACGTATTGATATATACTGCCTTCAGGAATAAAGAAGCAGATCTTGTTTTTAATTCCAATAGAATGAGGTTTCAGGCTTTAATGTCACAATAAATAGATCATGCTACTTGTTGAGAAGGGGACCTGGGAAAGAGGTAATCCAACGGGATTGTTCTTTAAATTGTACTTGAAATTTGGTCAGCTATTCTAGTGTTTCTGCGTGGTGGCTTACGTTGGTGGTGGGCCTGGCCCAGTTCCAGTGATGCTACCATAGGAGCAGGATTAGTCCTATTGCGTCTGTGCGTGAGTTGGGTACCGCTGAAGTCATCACAAAAGCAATACGGTATTGCACTTTACACCTAAACCAGGTATTAACAGCTGTTTCTAATGCTGTAGATCTGCAAATTTAGAAGATCTGTTGATGACAAAGTGGTTTTGCTGGTACTTTCAAATAAACTTGTTACTCACCTCTTGGATGACACATTTTGAATTTACTTGATGTTGATGAACTTGGCTTTGTTCATGAGGATCTAGTCTTTTTTTCTTTTTATTCAAGTCCAGAGAAGAGTCATGACCATGTTAAATGAATAGTAGGTACAGTGTCAGATGAAGTGCAAAGTAAAGGAGGAGAAAAATGTGAAGCATTCATATTCTTTCCTCAATTCTTACTGTATTAGCAATATTAATTTAGAAGAAGAATGGAAATTTCTGTTAGAAGTGAGGTTGCTGTCAAAAAGAAATTAGGGTATGTAAAAAGAATAGGCTAGAGAATAATGCAGAAATATCATTACAGAAGCTCTGTCTCATTTCGCATGTTATTTCCCGTGGTGGATACCCCTCTCACGATGGATGTGGCAGACTGGGGAGTGCTCAGAAGGAGTGGTGCGAGGTTAGAGAGCTTGTATTGTACCTGAAAATAGTATTTCTTCAGACCTGAAATACGTGTGTAACTAATGTATAAAGGTTATACCCAGAGCTTCTGTTTTCACTATTAGAAAAGAACATGAGGGAAATGGAAAGATGGCAAATTCATAACTGGTATAAAATATATTTTTATACAACACAAAACTAGCCTGAAGGTAACTGCCACGCAATGGTTTTGGTTAGCAAGTTAGGTCTTGGAAGGAGAAAAACCTTTTTTCTTCAGAACTGTGCATTTTAATAGGAAGTGATAAGGAAGGTACAAACTGGATAGGTAAAAAGTAAACTTGTGCCATTCTCTAAGTAGTTATGATTGGAAGAAGTATTTTGTGGAAAAGGATGTGAACATCCTACATTTAAGTTCATGTGCCTTCCTTCTAGATTTTCCTTTTTAAAATGTTTCTGGAAAAAATTTTTGCAAAAGATTCTCTTTCTTGCAACTTCTAAAATATGTTCATGCACGGAGCAGAGCTTTGCACCATGCCTGTCTTCTGTGGCTGGTCAGCCCAGTGCCCCCACCATACCCCTTGCTATCTGTTTTCTGCTCCTCTCCAAAACTGTAAATCATTTGTAGTTTCTACAAATTATTGTATATAATTCTTACATATAATTTTTTTAATTTATCTTTCTACTGCCAAACTAAGAATATTTTTGTATAGCATCCATATTCTAATCCGTTTTAAACTACTTTAGGTAGTCACTGATAGCGGCCACAGCAGCAGACAGATTAGGGTTGCTGTCCTTGTTGAGGTTCTCCAGTAGGTTTTGAATTTCTCACTAAGGTCCAGTGTGGTATAGCCATGTTTTTGCTGTCACTTACACTATCTATTTGAAATCTAGTTCACCTATGACTATGTAATCGATCATCATACGTCTTGACTTCAGGATAAGCCTACCCTAGCCTTTGGGTAAAGAAAAATGGGTTTTAGCTCTTGTCTGATAGCACCTCCTTGATAAGGACAAATTTGAGATAAGATAAAAAAATTGGTCAATGCTAGGTAGATGGATCAAATAATCAGCTATCTGTATTTTAATATATATCAGCTATTTTAATATTATTATCAGTATTTTACTATTAATCATCTATCTGTGGTTTAATATAAAAATAGTTGTAAATGCAGTATTACTAAATTCAATGTGACTGCTTTTTATCAGCCTATGAGGTATTCAGAAAAATGTTTAGCTCATTAGGGTAAAAGAATTTGCGTTTTAATGTATTTGTTTAAGTGCCTGCTTCCTAAGAATGACTATGTGGTGGCAATGGTGAGAAAATATGACACACTTAGATTTCAGTGATGTATTCGGAACCTTTCTCAGCTATGAGTACCATAATATATAAAACCTAGCATAAACTATATGGATCCAAAAGAACCATAGAAATCTGAAGTGTTTGTATGGAATGGTTTTTATTCTCACCAAAGTATCAAGCTTTCCAGAGATAAGGTTTTGGATTGTTTCTGAACAAGAATAAATAGAAGGGTCCAGTCAGAATCAGAGTTTCCAAACAGTAGATTTATCAAAATCAGGGGTGCTGAGAATTTAAATGTGTTTCTGTTCTCACACATAAAAATACTACAACGTTTAGTCTTTCTGATCTGTGATAATCTTTATTTAGACAATTTTTATCAACACTGAGAAATAAAACTGTTGCTTTCCAAACCAGAGGATTTTGAAGCATTTTCAAGCACAGTTCAGTATAGAGCAACTCTGGGCTGATCTTTGCATGGCTCCTGTTCCATTTTGACTTAAATGGAAATGTTTCATTTGGTTCATTTTAGCAATGTTGCACTTCAATCTCCTGTTCACTAACCCAAAGATTCATGTTCAGCATAAAAATCTTCCCCATAAGAAATAATGAGTGATATGAGGCATTCAATCCACAGCCCATCTAAGTGTAGGAGCAGCTCAAATAAGCTTACATTATCACTGAACTGATGTAAGATGAAACAGTTGGATTTAATCAAAATAACGGACAGACGTGGGATTTTTTTTAGTTCTGTTCTTCACTTTAAAAGTAAGAAATTTCAGTGAAAAAAAAATGATTCCTGTGAAGGACTGAACTTTTGCTTAAACAACATTTTCCATCAAGGTGTGTTTTCAAGAGAAACTATGAAGTTCCATGTCAGCTCTACTCATTAATGGTGGTTAATGTTATCAGTGTTTTTCATTTTGATCAACGATTGTAATTTTTAACTTGCTGTTCATTTCAGTGATATTTTTCTAAGTAGCTCTTTGTGACATTTTGAGAGAAATTTGGAATGTTTCCATGATTATAAGTGTAACCGTGTTATCAAAAGTAGACAGATCTTGTACTACTGAATACCCGTAGGTGTGTTCTGAAAGCAAGTTACTCATAATGATGATGTTATCTCAGACACTTCATTCTCAAAAAGTTAGTGCTAATTGGAAAGACTGATATTTGTTTCCCCTCTTGGCCAAGAAAACAGCTCAAAATAAAACATTTAAAGTCAAAAGCATGAGTAGGAGAAAGCAGACCTTCCTATTGACGAAGATGTAGTTCCAGAGACTTGTGAATCTGACTCAGTGCAGCCTGCAGTATTAATAGCCATGTGGGCTCCTGATGAAAAGAACCTAAAAGTTCCAATACCCCGCAGGAAATTTTTTTTCTTCTTTCTTTGAGTAGACTTTCTTCTGATTTGAAGGAGAAATTTTGCTTACCACCATTTCCCTAAAGCATATCTTGACTTGCAATAAAAATACTGTGATCAGTTGATCAGTTTGATTTTTTAAACAATAGATTTCAGCTCATATATCTCATTATTACTGCAATTGTGAATGTCAATTTCTTAGCCAGGGTCTTCGTTTTATCATTTGTAACATGGTGAACGTCTGAGAAGGGGTTCTTTATACCACCCTTCTCGGGATTTTCTTTCCATACAAGCTCTGAAGAGTGACAGATGAGTATTTTTAGGATGAAAATTGGCACAAACCCTGATCATTGAGGGAGTTCCCATCCTTGTCCTCACACTATGGATGATTCAGAAAGGAAATCGCCTGTCTGAAGTGCAGACAGGCAGAAGTGCACTGACTAAGTCATGATAAAGCACCATTCAAATGTACCAATTCACGATAGTTTATTTTCAATTTTCTTGCTGATTTTTTCCCCCAAAACAGTAAAGAATTAACTTGAAGTAACACATTAGACCACCGTAAAATACAAAAAAA
>VYZM01013149.1:313322-350648 GCA_013398915.1 Dromas ardeola | reverse complement strand
AAATGTCTTCTGGCCTTGTGAGTTCACAAATGTTTTCAAACACCAGCTACTTGATACTAACTCTGCTTGGCATAATGCTTTAAACAAGACAGACTCTACCGTATCAATACAAGCAGGTTATTAACAGGACCAGGTATTCTGGGCAGCAGAGTAAATCCAACACTTTCTTAATCTGGTAGGCTTGTAATAAAAATAGTAATAATATCAAGAAATGCGATAATGTCTATACGCTGTAGCATCTTTCAGTTTGCGAACTGTCAGCATTTTAGATTTTCTTTTTACGCTAACAGCACTACTTTATACATAATTAATTTAATTCTTTGGAGAGGCTAACTCTTAACTAAAACTTAAAGCTACGGGAAGATAATACGATTTCCCACAATTGAACTTTGCTTAGTTTTTGAAAATGGGATAATGAAAGTTACCTGAAAATGTTCTTTAGCAGCATCCCAGCGTTTTTAGTTCTGCAGGTGGGTTTGGGATTACCTTGGTTTTCTGTTTTGTTTCGTCTTTCAGGCTCAGAAAATTCCTCTGAAGCCTCATAATAAATAGCATAAGTGCTTTATTTTTGCATAATCTTACTTAAAATGCCAAAATATGATTTTGCAGTATCTAAATAGAAAGTTTGATGATCGCCAATGCCAGATTTTAGGTAGTTCTTTTTAATTCTGCAGCTCGTCTGAAGTATGCTTTAACTTACCTTCACATTTTGACAATCTGTGGAAGAAACCATCAAGCAAGATGTGCTTTATTGCATACTAATCGACCAGCAACCACTCTGATATGTATTTACCCCTTGCATGTTTTCATGAAGGGATTGAAACTTGGTCAGATCACGGCATTCTGCAGCTTTGTTAGGTCCCTTCATCCCCAGCTTGGGTGCTAAGGCCAGGTTATTGACTGCCACAAAGGCAACTCCAGCAGCCTTGTCATCTAGGAGTCCCTGCCACTGAAGGGACCTCTCAATTCTGCCCTTTCTGCTTCCATAGCAGACTTATTTTCATTCCTTAATTTAATTTTAACTATTTTTTTCTGAATTGCAGAAGAAAGGCTAAACTCTTTTGTTGCTTGGTATTGACATCTAGACAATGCTTCATGAGAAGCAATCTTTATTTGGATTAGGTGTTAAAATAAAAAATGAACCCTTTTAGCCAAGTCAGGTATGTGCCTTTCTTTGGGGAAAAACAGGGTGAGATTAGAATTGAAAGATGTTTACCATAGGAAACCATCTTAGGAAGTTGTAGGAGTGATGTTGACTAGTGCAGTTTTACCTTAAAAGAACATTAAGTGTTGGCTGGTGATTCAATAGGTTGATAATGCCAGCATTACTATACTCCTATTTTTCTCGTATGACAGACAGTAACAAAACATGTGTTTTCTTTTTGCTGGAAATCCAGTGGACATTGAGTGAAAAATTAGGCACTTTTCAAGCATTCAGATATGTCTGGTAGTCATAACGAGTAACTTGTTAGGCAAACAAATAAATACACTGGATCTCAAAATCAAGACAGAGGAACTCATATTAAAACGAAAATTATTCTCTGACATATACAAAGTGGAGAAGAAGTGTTTCTGCTGCAATTTTCTTTCCATTGTAATGATTGATTTCTGTCACTAGTTTTTAAAACCTTTGACATGAAGCAACCAATTTCTTCTGTTTAAATTATTTTGTATCTTTTATAATAATAATAGTTGCTCTCACCAATCACGGGGGGAAAATGATTCCTTAATTTGCTAGAGAACAGAACGGTTTTGTCAAGAATTGAGTAACGGGTGGGTTTATATTGTTTCCTGGTTGGAACTGGTAAGGTCTTTCTGAAAGATGTCTGAGATCTCTTTACACCGTTACACTTAGAACTGATCAAGAGAGTTAAATCAGACATGGACCTGACACTAATTTCACAAAAAAATTCACATATTACAATGAGCATATCTCCAAAAAAAGAACAAGAAATATTAGAAAATATATATTCTTTATCAATTCTGACAGTACAGTCTTAGAGTTATTAAAAGTCAAAGAACTGAGCAGATGTCTAGCAGTGCTGAATTATACAGTCTGAATAACTTTTATAACTAGCAGATCCAGTGCAATCTTTTCTTGACTGTTAAATGTCTGTCAATAAATCCTGATGCTTAATAGCAAGTGGTTAACAGAGCCAGCTGTGTACTGGTCATGCTTAATAGAAATGAAAAAATTTAAGATTAACATATAACAGGTAAATTTCACTGCGTTACTGAAATTATATGAAAAGTAATGGGTTTCATTGTATTTTTAGTGAATATTCAGAGAGATCAGCAGTGGGTCAAGTATGTTGGGGAAATGATTGCAAAATACCCTTGCTAATTTCTGTCTCTTTTTTGCAAATGGAGACTTCACAAGAGAAAGAATGGAAATTATTTTATTAACCGTATACTACTCTTGACCATATTTTGACTTTTTGGGAATTACAATAATTGATGTAGGAATGCATGGGTATAATTTTTTTTGTCTGTCAAACTCTTTAACAGACAGTGCAAGTTTTCTCCAAGATTTTGTGAATAATCTGCTTTCTTGATATTATTTTGTGCATACTAGGAAATACTGGCAACTCTTAACCTGCATTTTGAAGTCCAGAACATGCTACTTAAAGATACATGTCTATGGAGGAATTTAAACAGGGTAGCAGATTAGTTTCCAAAATGAGTGTAAAATATATAAAATATAAAAGCTTTCACTGCAGTATATAATAGAAAAGTTTGGTTTACACTGAGCTCTTGATGTCTGCTGCCATGATTGCAAGGCTCCAGGCACGAGTCATGATTAGCTAAAATAGTTTAAAGAGTCATTTCTGATAGTATTACCACAGAGGGGGAAGAAAACAAAAAAAACCCAAACAAACTGGAAACCTCAGACAGGAATCCGAGACTTGACTCAATGGGTGCCAAACCTTTGTCCCGAATTGGGTGCCCTATTACTAACATTTTATCTTAAAAGTACAAATGAAATCACATGCATCTGTATGCTTTTCCAAGAGTAATAGATGGACCTAAAGAGTTTGCCAAGCAAGATTTCAAAGCTCGGGAGGAAAATGTAAGGTTCGGTTTAGCAGAAGTTGGGTGTATTCCACAAACCCGCTGTTCAATGATTTATTTGATCTCTTATCAACTGATGTGCAGAATGGGTCAAACAAACACAAGGAAACCATACTGAGAAGTTAGTGTATTCAAGTAATTCTCTTTTAATTTATAAAATAAAACAATATTTTGCGTATATTTCTGTTTAAGAATCAACTTACAGAGGAAGTATTGGGCCGTAAAGGCGTATGAGCAGTAAGTATGAAATTGCTGTGACTATCACCGTTGATAATGCATTAGTAGGCAAAGTAGGCAGATTAATTTACTTACGGTAAACTAAGTGCATTCTTGGCTCGTAAAGGGAAATCATTTGCTCACTTAAGCCAGATATCTGACTTTTGACGGCAAATGTCACTGCCTGGATTTCCCTTTGACAGTTTGGCAACCCTGCACCCCTGTTATAGTATCCACTTATTTGTCTTGTTTTCAGCCAGATTAATCCATTCTGTTTTGACAAGAAGGCTGATGGGTAATTGATAACTGTGATAGACACAAACAGAAGACTTGGATGCTGAATAATTCAGCACTTTTCAGTATCAATAAGAGAACAGGTTGAAGAATTTGTGTCTCTATTTACACTTAAACTAAACTAAGTCAGCCCAGACATTTATGCTGCCAGTCTATCAGAAAACCAAACAGTGTACATTCGGTTTCCACCCGACAAAATGTTTTATAAGCTTGTAACAATATGTGTGAAGCTGCCAGAATAATAAATAGGTACAGCAGCCCATGCATGCTAATGTTATGTTGTAAGCAGTTTTGTTGACAAGTGCTAATACTTCTTTCATACTATCATCAAAAGCAGCTAATACAACAGCCATTATTTGCTGGCTTTCCAAGCAAGACATGATGGATTGTGACCTTAATATGGGTTAGCCGAGTTTTGAAAGTTAAACAACTTGCAATAAATCATAGAATTATTACAATGCAGTTTAATTGGTTAAGGACTGTTTATTTCCTAAACAGGGTGAAAAATTTCTGTTTCGGCACTTTTAATTTGCAAAGTGCATTTTCATTATGAATGGCAGTTTAATATTCTGCTCTTTTGTCATGCAAAATATGCAACACACAGGCAATCTATTAATTGGACAAAAATGCATTGCAAGCATAAATTATCCTTTATATCATCACTTGTGAGCTTTTACATCTATTAAATGCGTTAAATGGAACATAGTTAAAGGTTTTACAACTTGCAGGTTAGTTCTGAAATCTAAGTCAAGCTTCAGGATGATTTTAGTGACCTTTATTTTTAGCAAAGTAAAGTAATTAAGTAGTAGTAAATATAAAGAACAATTTAAGTGATATTATTCTTAAGAAATAGGTACACTGATTCTATTGATTAAAAAGTCATAGAAATTTGAACACTGTCTATATTATTATACTTCTTTTGTAAAAATAGGTGTGTTTCTTCTGCCTCCTTTGTTTTCTTTCTCTAAACCAAAATGCCAAAGATTGTAAAATTAATTTATACAGAGTGATTCAGTAAGAAACAGAAATTACACTATCTTTCTAAAATTTTGCAGCATTTGGAACTGTATTTGATACACTAATAGTCATTTTGGTCATAATGGTCAAAATGCATGTTAGAATAGCATACCCTTACAAACTTGAGAACTTTAGTATTGCTGAAACAGCTAGAATGGCATATGGTGTTTGAAAAGTCACACATAATAGAGCTTGGTCATGCTTTAATTTTGCTTAAATGTAAAATTAAAATTACAGTAGGTACCAAATAAGCACCTTAGTGGTACACATTATTTTTAAGAGAGGAACTAAAGAGATAAATTGACTGGCTATCTATTTTAGCAGAGAAGTTAAAAAGGTGCCTAGCATATGAATTCAGCAAAATAGGCAGAATCTCTAGAGTTAACTATTGTCTCAAATAATCTGTTTCCAGTAAGCAATAATTGAACATGGTTTGTGACATGAAAAGGCAATAAATTTTTGGACACTGCGCCCTCCTGAATACAGCTTTCTTTAAGAACTTATTGCTAGCCTAAAGTTCAAATTGGAGAGTACATTATATCTTTGTTATTTATGTGTCTTTCTTACAAACTGCTAACAATTTTTAGTTGTGCAGTAACTTTCTCTTAAAAGGAGCAAGCCAAGTTATCTCAGAAGGTAGTCTTAACCTTTGATAAATGATGGCGATTCCCTTCTCTCCCACACCCACCACTTGGAATCAGGATCTGGAATATGTGGGCTAATTAGCATAGAAGAAATGTAAAGATCATTTTAAGTACTTGAGAGTGAATGTTGCTAACATAGAAAGATGTGCCTTCTGTTTGGCACAGTGCTTGCCTTACTTGCTTAGTAAGGCAAGAATGAGTTAAATAACAGACTTGTGGAAAAATAAGTAATAGCAAGTGAAAAACTATACATATATAGTATAATCCACCAATAATAGGTGAAGCACTTGGAGTGCTCCTAGTCTCATAGGATAATTCAGGTTGGAAAGGACCTCTGGAGGTCAACTATGAGGTCAGACCAGGTTATTCAGGGCTTTATCTAGTCTGGTCTTGAAAACCCCGTTGGCTGGAGACAGCACAGCCTCTCTGCTTCTAATGACCACAACATAGCATCACCAGTTGCTGTGAAAGCTGAAGGTTATCTTGGTTTCAACTCAAATTTTTGTTTCATCCAAACTGGTTTTATACCATCTAACTTTGCTATAATAGAAAATACAATGCAGTAACACAAGGACTTAAATACTTCTTCTAAAAGTCATAGTCCATCAATTTAGGTAAATAGCCAGTGAAAATATGGTACTCAGAATTTTATGCAGATTTCACTGATTGCTATTGGTCTTTCAGAACCATGCAAAGCTTTGTCTCAGGATTATTACGGGACAAAGTCTCAAATACATGAAATACCACCATTCATCTGCCCACATGGAACTGAGCTCATCTTATCATTCATCTGTTGGGGTTTTTTTGCTTTCAACGCGGCATTTTGACTATATGAAAGAGAATTGTTTCCATTCTACTTTATTGTGCTAACAAAACTGATCATTCGATCAGTTAATCATTGGATCCGTCAGGTGAGCACTTGCATTATTAACCATTTAGTATTATGAGCAGATAACTCATGCTGCAACATTCCTTTACTTAACAGTTTTGTCTGTGATTTTTTCTGTGATGTGTTGCAAGGTACTTATCAAAACCTACAGATGTTCTGAGAAGTGTTAATGGTTTCATTGATGGATGCGGCCATCATGGATGTTCCTTAGGATGGCAGACAGGCACATGGGTTTGGCTCTGTGTTTCCTTCATCTTTATGGCTAAGTGGGAGGGGGAAGCAATGTGGAGTAAATTGACTGAATGAGCCACAGCTTCTGGGTTTTTTCAGCTAAGTAAGATCAAGTAATAATTCTGGACTCGTGGGATTACCAGTGCCAATGGACTGTGGGGAGGATGAAGACCATTTTGCTGAAGTGTGTGAAGTTATTTCCCAGGAGCTGCTGTGTCAGGGAGTCAGTGTGAGATTTCCTTATTGGTCAACTTTTCTAGCTGGAAACATACTACCCCTGACTGCTAGCAGCCAATAGATAATTGATTTGGTAGATTTAAATATAAAACTTGTGAAGGTGTTTGTTATGGTTGGTCACAAAATTTGGACACATCATCCAAGATTGCTGTGGCAAATACAAAGTGGTGGAGGTTGGAGCAGGACTGAAATTTAATGTTCAGCAAAATAATCTTAAATTCTAATTAAAGAAGGTCCCAGAAAACATTGAGTATATTTATATTTATAAAACATATGTTTTGTTATGTATTATATCTGCCTGTGTCAAAATCCACTATTTTAATCTCTCACTTGTTTTATATTTAAACTGTTGGAGGGTCCAATTTTAAGCCCCGACAGTCTTTAAAACACTGCCCTTGTAGTCAAAAGCTGCTAAGCACAGAGAGTGGCTTGTTATATTCTGAAAAGGACAAACCCGTGCCTGCCCCCTTTCCAATATCCTTGCCTGTTATTGCGGTGTAACTGAAACCTTCTGCCAGGATTTTTCTATTTCCCTGCCAAACTCATTTACCACTGGACAACACCCAGCTCTCAATTTCATCAGTATGCACTTGCCTCTTTGCAAGTTGTCAAATGACTAGTCAAGCCTTAAAAAAACATCTCTGGAGAGGTATTTTCAGGTAGCTAAAAGGTGGCAACAGCATTTTCTACCTGTGGCTATGAAAGAGAGTGTGAGATGTAATGATTATCTGATAGCAAAGAAGGGCTGGTTGAGGAGTTGTCTGTGTTGTCTCCCTGACCACCATTGACTGCTGAACCTGTACATCAGTACGCCTGACAATTAGCAGCAGAAAGCAGGACTCAGAGTACTCTTGTGAGGCTTATTTAGTGTGGACATTGCTAATCACATACAGTGATTTGTTGCAGGTCTAAACACTTGATTCTACTGACATTTCTTTCACCAAGGAGACCACCACTGGGGGGTCTGCTCCTTCCCAAATCTGTGCTTCTCACCCTGCTGTGTTGGTGCAGCTCATGTCAGTGCGGTGAGACTTCCTCAGGAAACTATCCTGGGTTAACCTCCTTGAAAAAACAAACAGGCAAGACAGAAAATGAAACAGAAAACTGAGTAAGCCACAGAAAAATACCAGCATTTTTCTTTATCACTGAAAGACTTCATATCCCAAACAGTGAGAGACGTTGTAATACAGCACATGCTGGTAAATAGACAGTTTCCCCATAAAAAAAATGCAAGAGCTCCTCCATAAACCACTCCCTTCTTGAGTCTAGATTGCTGTATTCTGGAAATTTAAGTGTGGTGTCTTTATCAGCTTGGTGATTTTTTAGCTGCTGGCAGCCTTTGTCAGGGGGTAGAAAGGTGCCAATACATAGACTTTCTCTGTTTTATATTCCTTAGGGATTTTCAAGGGATTTTCTTGTCTGTGCACTGAGAGTTGAATTTGGTTTTGAGAGAAACCCTTCTGAACTCATGACTATCTGCAAAAGAAGCCAAAGGTTTCTCTGGATTCGAGAGTCTGAGCAATATGAAAGTCAGGAATGAGGAAGCTGGAGAAGCCAAAGTGTATATCAAATGGAAAGATAAGGTAGAAAACTTTATCAGAGGCCAGTAAGGCAACAGATTCCTGGATGTACGTGCTACAGGACAAGAAGATTTCAGGGTTGGAGAAGGATCAGTTAGGAGAGTGGGAGTAAGGGCAAAGGAGTCAATGTTAAGCAGAAGTGCTACTTCAGCCTGGTGCTGTGATGAATAGCAAAGAACAACTGGTTCTTGTATACCTGTGGTTTGTTAGCCCACCATTAAGATGGGTGCCCACTCTCCAGCAGTACTGGTTGTGGCCAGGTGTTTGTTGGAAGAACTTTGTTTCCTGCAGGATCTAATAAGAGCTGACAGCCACAGTTCAGGGAGGCCTTCTCGTGGAGCCTTGACCTTGGAAACATCTGGCCTTGCTTCTTTGTTTTGATTTGTCAGTGACAGAGGCCATTTTCTTCATTTTCTTATCATAGTATGTGATTCTGATGAGGAACGTAGACATTTCTAGAGGCTGGTTGAGTCCAGAGCCTCTGGGTGGGGGACTCAGGTGTTACAAGGAGAGGCTAAAGGTGAGGCAACGACATATAGAGCATACCATGGAAGAGTTTCAGATGCTGAATAGCTAAGAGTGAGCCATGATGTTAAAGCAAAGAAATTGATTTTTTTTTTCCTTTTCCTGCAGAAGTTGATCTCTAGTAACAACAGAAGCCAAACAACTTTGTTGAAAATATGCTGCTTATATAAGGCATCTTGTGGGAAAGCTATGGTACTGGGAATCTTTCACTGGAAAAAAGCCTCAGACAAGCATTTTGGGGGCAGGAGGAAAACTATGAGGTTCTGCAACTCCTGCAGAAAGAAGCAGAACACAACTAGCAAGTCCTCTTATTTGGGTACCATAAAGAGCTACTCTAAAAGCTGCTCAAAATCTGCTATGTTTTTCTAGTCTTTTATAGCCACATTTGAAGGCAGGCACAAACATAATTTCTGTGTGCATAATTATGGAGAAATATTTCCAAGGTAGGATATGGGGCTTAGAAGCCCTGGCTTCAGAATTGTGAGGAAAATGTTACGCTGATAGTACCATGGTAATTTCTGAAGGTAGCTTTTTGTATCTTTTGCTGTTGTTATTTTTGGGTAGGTTCTGGTATGGGCCAAGAAATAACTTCTTGGGTATTTGTAACATCAAGTTGAAGTTTAAAATGTGCGTGCTGCAGTGTGCCTGGTCTTTCAAAATGAAATTAACTGTATTTCTGCCACAAAAGAGCATAAAAACTTTTTGTTTGCTCCAACAAAAAGGTATTATGGTGAATTCGGTTGTGCAACATGTTCTTATAGGGCTTAGTAATACTTTAACATGCTAGATAACTCAGATACATGTAGCAACATGGAATAAAACACAGCACAGATTACTTGAATTTTGGGACAAGAGATTGACTTTTTTTTCTTAATATATTACCTATCTTGAAAACGTGTAGGACTGCCTTATCACTGTGCTTTATTGTGCAGCCATAAATAAATTCTGTCAATGCAGGAGCTTTCTGATTAGATAATAATACAGACTGTTTTTCTTGTATATCTTTTGTTAATGCAGTACTGCGGTTTGTTGTATGTGCTTACGAGTGTGGGTTTTTATGTGCTTACATTAGATTTGGTCAATGAGACTATAAACACCCTTCACGCTTTCAGAAAACCAAGCTATGGCTCCTTGAATTCAGTTCTCATGGCACTGCACTAACAAGTTACTACAAGCAGTTTTCCTGTAAAATCATCTTTAGAGAGAAAAAAATGGGCTGAAAAAATAGAACTCATCTTATATTCTACTGAAGTAACTGAGTTCCCCTAGAAATTCATCCATGTAATAATGCTGTTCCATGTGTTACTGAAATTTGGATCTTCATAACTAATTTGATCTCCTTTGAGAGGCATAGGTGAAATGAAATGTAAAACAAGCAGAAATACAATATCAGAAGTGCCTCAGAGCATGCTCCTTCTGGATTTCGGAACTGATGTGATAAAATATTAAATCTGTCAAAAAATCAGTCACAAAAGTTATTTTACTAAATGCAACATGATACAGCTTTGCAGTTTATATCTTCTGCTTTATGTATCCGTTTTTTAAACTGTTTTCAACAGATTTAGCCTTGGTCATGCAAATTACACTGTTTTGCAACATACAGTCCAAAAATAACTTGCAGGAATGTAGCATGCAATTGGTTGTCAAAACGAGGTTATTAAATCGGTGCTTGATTTCATCTCTTGATGTAAGTGGTGAGATCCCTGTAAATTTAGAGATGACTGTGCACTGGAGTACAGTAAAAAATTTCAGCCAATCATTTAATTACTAAAACCTGCAGGACAGAGCTGCTGAAATTCTTGACTAGTTTTAATCAAATTTATCTGATGGACGTAGCCATAAAGAACAGGAGTTTTGTTTATATTGCACGTGAATGGAGGAGCAGCAGCACTTACTGGGCCAGCCAATTTCAGTCTGATCACCAGTTCATTCTTAAAGGTGGTCAGAAGAGAATCCCTATGGAGACAGTGCGTAACTATTCGGACTTCCCAGCAGCACTTCAAAATGCAAACAGAGTGACACACAACATCACAGAATGGTTTGGTTTGGAAGGGACCCTAAAGCCCCCCCAGTGCCACCCCCTGCCCTGGGCAGGGACACCTCCCACCAGCCCAGGTTGCTCCAAGCCCCGTCCAACCTGGCCTTGAACCCCTCCAGGGATGGGGCAGCCACAGCTGCTCTGGGCAACCTGGGCCAGGGGCTCACCGCCCTCACAGCCCAGAATTTCTTCCCAATATCTCATCCGGATCTCCCTCTTTCAGTTTAAAACCCTTGCCCCTTGTCCTGTCACTGCAGGCCTTGGTAGAAAGTCTCTCTCCATCTTTGTTATAAGCCACCTTTATATATTACGAGGCCAGAATAAGGTCTCTCTGGAGCCTTAATCATGTGGGGTGTGACGGTATTACGTCAAATTAAGTTTACACCATCTATGAATAAGCAAAGCTATAGTTAAGTGAGATTTGATCAGATCTTCCACAAGATTGTAGGAAAGTCTGGGTTCTTGCAGCGGTTTTGAGGTCTCAGGGTATTCCTTGCCACTGTCAGAGCCTTCTTATGCACAGAAAAGCACTCCAGCCCGGTCACTACAGATAAAGACACCGACCCTATGGAGAACACTGTGTGCATGAAAATATGTGTTCCTATACAGCAGCAAGTAATTCTGTCTATGATTGTGGTATTATCAGAGCCCTTACTGCTATACAAAGATTTTAGTGCTATTTTAAGAAAGCAAAATAGACATTCTTTTATTGCAAAAATTTGCATTGAGGAATATTTTATTTGTATCTTACATTTTTAAAGTGCCACGGCAAGAAATGAGTTTGATTTTGAAGAAGAATCGTTTTGAATAATTAACCATGAATTACTCTAATTAGAAGATAATAATTATAGGTTGGACATAGCTGCTTCAAATCAGATGTACGGGGTTAGTGACTATTGGAAAAATAATGCCACCTGATAGAAGCTGAAATAAATCTAAAAAAGAACTTTCTCTTACAATCAAGATTTAACTATGGTATTTTAAAATGTCTCCAATTTAAAACATGCAAATTTCTTCTAGACAGACTTATTAGTAGGACTATGTTGTTGAATTACAAAATCCTCAGTGTAATAATTAAAGAAGGTAGTTTTATCCTTTAAAAGAGAGTTGTGATTAACTCTTGTCTTAATATCTGAGCTCTTGATCAGAACTACTGAGAGTACTATAGGTACCTCTTCAACTCATAAAAAGGTTGATCTTGCTTAAAACCAAGGTATTTTTACAAGTAAATGCTATATATAATAACATTATTTAAAATATACGTTTGCATTACATGTATAGACGTGTATATCAACGACGTGGTTGTCTTCAGTTTCAGGTGTGAGGGGTTTAGCATCCGTGCACCATTAAATTTCATTAAATTGAGAAGAATAATTTAATAGCTTCCTTTAAAAATTATACTTAGGAAAACACACATAGGCTGAATAGACTAAGATTGCACACTGTTCTTCAAGGACTCTCTTGTTTCTTTGAAAATCACCTGAATACTGAAAGAAGAAACCCTTGTAATTTAATTTTTTTAGCTACTTGTTCAGGATTATGTTTTTATCGTATAAACACATGCTTACACCTTTCCTAACTTGAAATTTGCAGCAAAAGACTTAAATGTTACAGTGAAATGATGATTTTTGGTGGCTCTGTAAATGCCATTCTAAATGTGATCATTGCATGCCTGCAAATAACATGCTGTACTTTTTTTCGGTTACTTTTTAACGCAGTGAAAGGTTAACCAATCCATTTCTGTCTGAGCGACAGGGACGGCTAAACCTGCGGTTTTCTACACTGCTACGCTAGCAGCAATGCGTCCTCTCCGATTGCCATATATTCATCATATGATATTGCTTGTGTACACAATTAGCCTGTTACATGTTGCTGAAGTCCAGATGTGGAAGCAAAAGTTCTCTTGAGTATTTATCCTTGTGTGAGCCGATGCAGGCAGGAGGCAGGAGCAACCACAAACCAGGGATGGAAAGCAAAGAACAAATTTAATCTCGATACCTCACAGATGGGGGAATCTCCGAAGCAACACCCGGGCAGAGGCATGCAAACAGGGATGCGGGCACTGCGGAGTGATAGAGAGTCCTTGTTAGCAAGAGTCCTTGGCAGCGAGAGAGTCCTTGTGAGCAAGAGCGCGCGGGGACTCCCTGTTCTTGCTGGTACCTGAAGGGTTCAAACAGGCACAGTTTTCCCACTGTGCTTTGATCTTCAACAACAGGCCAGGATTCTCAAGCGGCTAGATAAGGTGTCCCTGAGTCCATCTCAGAGTTAGATTATCTACGTGCAAGTGTTTTCCTTGCAAGCACCCGAGACTGAATAACAATTAGTGTGATATATGTGTTTCCCAGCACCCCAGGTGGGAGTCTCTTCAGCGTATTTACAGTCCTCCTCGCCGATCTTCTGTTGCTTTCCCACAATCCTTATAATTATCATGCCACTCCTTCAAAACCCACTGATGTTTTGTTCTGATGCCAGTACAAGTAATTTAATTTTTTACAGTTTAATCTTCTTTTTCATTTCTTGCCTTGAATAGCATGCTTGAGAAACATGAAGTAGTGGCTTGTACCCAAAGGCAGGTGAATGACACTTGCAACATGTGTAGTCAAACACACAGAAATAGTAACCTTTGCTGCTAGAGAACCGAAGATAATGGCCTCCCTCTAAAGCTGAAAGCCAAAAATTATTTCTTGGTGGGGGTGGATCATGTTTTTTGTGATAAAAATGTACAGTATTTTTCATCGGCTGAAGCAAGTACAATAAGGCTATCATATGCGCCTCTTCAGTGGTAGCTATTTAATTTTTTCCCCTCTTACCTTTTTATAACACAAGTCAGGGCACTAAAAATAAGCCAGCCAGAGATTGTTCAAGTGCTTAAACTCTGCATCCTTACGAACAAGGTATCTGAATGTTAGTTGCATTAACTCACTCCAGAGCCAATGTGTGTTCCCTTAATGCAAAATGTGGGAGTTCCCCCATCTTTTGCTTGTGGTCAGACTGCTGTCATGTTGGCCCATCCTTTTAAATGTGAATAATACTTTCTGTCGAATTTTTTTTGGTGTTACCTTCCAAATGCTTCTAAAAGCTTGACTTCGAGCCTGTGAGAAAATGATTTGAGCTTCTAACCACAGAATGCAGACCTTCTAGAAGATCACTTAGAGCTTTGAAATTCTGTGGTAATTTCTGAACGTATAGGCTGTTGGGGTTTTTCAGATTAAATTAATTTAAATATATCCTGTTCTACTGTAGCACCTTCTTACACAAATAGTATTTAGCCATGCTTTACCAATGTTTTTACCCAGATTTTTGTTGTAAACAAACTCTCCTTATAATATGGATATTAATGTGTTGTCATTTCATCTCAGTGTCTTAGAGTTTTCATTCTTATTTGATCTAGAAGCCTGTAAATTATGAGCAACTTTAAGCAATTCAAAAGTATTGTGAAGGTGTAAAGTAGAACTAAGGATGATGGGAACGAGTCATTCTCTTTATGAATAGTATAATCAGATCACTCTGGGTAAGGTCTTCCACCTTTCCAGAGTGAATAAATCTGTCTATTCTAATTCTTTAGAAATATAACTTTAAAAAAGAAGGAGGAAAAAAATATATCTCCTTTCAAAATTTAATTGCCAAAATGTGTTTATAAAAAAAAGCAATGAAAAAAATGGGGCATTTTATTATGATTTAGAATGATTGAAATTCCAGTGCACCTGTTTAATCAAAAGAAAATAATGTATGCGCAGCAAAGTCTTTTTCTATTATGCTTTTGATGACAATAGCAGGGTATTAAGAAAATATAATAGGAAAAGTAATATCTAACATTTTGTTTTCTTATGTCAAGAGGTACAATAACTATTGTTATTGGATAATTTTTGTGAAATTCTGCTATATTAAGCTATAAATTTCCAATTCAGCTTCCTGTGATTACCATCTAAAGTTAAATGCTCACCCAAGTATACAATTAGATATTTGGTATATCCCTGGTATAGTCTTACCGAAAATGTGTTATCCTCAGATACATACATCTGTACAGAGTATTGCAAATCTGTTACCAAGGCACACGAGCATTTTCTGCTTACAATACGGGACAGCTTTAATTACAGGATTCAGTACTTTTTCCTTCTTTTCGTATAACTACTCCTTCGCTCTGTGAAGAGCATGGGCTGAGCCGTTGCTGGACCGTGGTTGCCCAGCGAACAGAGCTGCTGTATGAGTAACCTCTGCTTTGTTCCTACCGAGGCTGGAATGTGTGAATGGGCAGACTGCTGAGGAAAGAGACAGCATCCCAGCGCCTGAACAATGTTCTGAATTCTTCCGCTCTTGCCTCTTGTACAGAGTTTGTGCAGGGTGCAGACCAGCTTACCTGGAGTGGAGAATATGACGCATTTTCTGGAGCAGACGTCAGCATCCACAGCTGTAGGTGAAATCACGGGAAGATGTTCTTTCAGAAAGGAGACCGCTGTGTAGTGCTAAGTATTCTGCAAGAGCGCATCAATGGTGTCTCAGACCGGGAACTCAAATTTGTTTTTAATCTCTGTCCCAGTTCGGCAATACAGTGAAGAGGGTAGCGTCTATTCATCTCAATGTATGTTGTATAAATATTTTCTTGAGTGTTTGTGAAGCACTCAGGGAGTGATGCCTGTAACAGAACAGCCCAAAAGGAAAAAATAATACTGATAATAATACAAGCTTTGAAGTGTGTGGTAAATTAGATATAAGGTCATCCATTGAATGCTCAGTAGAAAATACAGCATTGAATATTACACAGTAATATTACACAGTAATATATACTATTACATGGTAATATTCAATATTGTATTTTCTGTTCTGTGCCCCAAAAAGGTAGAAAAATGGTGTATGAAACTTAATCATTAAAATTCATAGTTAACCTTAATTCCAGCATTTCCACACCTTTTTAGTATCTGACTTTAAACCTTTTAACAAAATTTTTTATATCTGTGAGAGAATTTGTAAACATCTGATTATGTTGTAGCATTATCTAGTAGGTGACAGGGAAAAACCTCTTCTGAGTGAGATAGGATGAATCATAGGATGAGTCGAAACCAGGACACTGAATATTCTGGACAGGCTGTTCAGAAATTGTTTGTAAAACAGGAGAAGGATTTAGTTTCTCTTAAATATAACTTTTGTCTAGCTGTTTCTCTCTTGCTGTTGCGTACCTTGTTTTCAACAACTGCAGACTACTGAAACAGTTGTTGATGTGTATATGAAGACATCTGTCTGTGGAATCTTTGTCTGGTTCCTTAATATAATTCCTTTCCACTGAGGGTGGTGAGACCCTGGCCCAGGCTGCCCAGAGAGGTGGTGGAGGCCCCATCCCTGGAGACATTCAAGGCCAGGTTGGATGGGGCTCTGAGCAACCTGATCTAGTTGAAGATGTCCCTGCTCACCGCAGGGGGGTTGGACTAGATGGCCTTTCGAGGTGCCATCCAACCCAACACATTCTATGATTCTATGAATTTCTAGCTCAGTTTTTCCCTTCAATTCTGCAAGAAACTGTACAGTACGGTCTTACAGATATGCCGAAAAATGACCTCCTGTGTTACAGTTTTATATGTTGTTTTCGCATCTAAAGCACTTACATTCCCAAGCAGCATTTGAGTATATTGAGATTTAAAGAAATAATTTTAGTTTATTTTAAGTTGCCTTCTTATTGCTGAGCCTTTAGCCTGCATGTGTTGGGCCTTTTCTGCAAAGTATGAGAGTACGGTTTTGTTACAGCCTCATCACTCCAAGGAGCGCGACTCTATGAGCAGTGATCACTTTTTCTACTGGAGCAGTTCACATGGCTCATTGTGGGTGTGAGTCATGCCACTGATCCGCTATAGGTGAGGTGTTCCTCGGGCCAGGTGCATATACCTTATCATATATTGAGTCCTTTCACGCACCTAGCATCCATTGAGTGCCCTACTTCTATGGCATAGGATGGGTCGTAGGCTGGCACCACTGTTTTAACAAAAATAATAAATATTTTGTGATTGTATTGTGAAGACATAACATTCACCTGAATTGCTGCCTTTAGAAGAAACAAAAAACCCCAAACATTTCTATGAAATATCCCAAGTAATGATTGATTAATTGCATCATTTACACAGTGATTTCACCTTTAGCAATTCCAAGTGCTCAGTTAGCAAAACTTGATCCCGTTGAATAGTCACCTTTTTTTAAACTACAGTTTAGGTGGCCATTGTTGAAAATATGCATATAATTGTTTAAAGAACATCTCTCATTTTGTCTAACAGATCTTTATTGAATGCCACTGAGTGCCTTCTTTGGTAAGATGAACAGGAGACATCTCTCCCTCTTTTCTTAACACTGCTACTGGTCAATGTCTTATAAAAAATATTTCAAAGGTAAAATAATATTGGGTATGGTCTCAAGCCACATTATTTATATACTGCAGATCGGAACGGATAATTTTGTGCTTCTTTGCATTGTGATCCAGATGTATCCATTATGGAGAACATCCTGTCCGATCCATGCTTTTGCCTATGTGGTTACCTTCTGACCTACAGTGTCTTTGAATTTCAAAACCCAAATTAATACCATCTGTTTGAGCTATTTCATTCTCTTTTCTGTGGCCTAAGGAAAACAAAGTGATTTTGAAAAGCTGATGTATTGTCACAGTGTTCACTCAAAGAGGTCAGCTACAACTTCTTGTTAAATTCAGCAGAAAAATTCTAGGTAAGCTGCCACTTCAACATTTTTGCAGCCATATTTATTCCATGTCTGAGAAAATTACAACTGTGAAGACAAATTTAAATTAGCTTTTTCACTTTTACATATAGTTTATCTCTTTGCCGTAAAGATTTGTGATCTTGCCAAGGTCATTCTCCTCACTCACATTTTTGCACTCTAGCATTATGATATCTTCTTTGCACATACACGAATGCTGCAACCTTGCACTTACTCGTGGCATTAAAATGAGCGAATAAATGTCAGAACGGAACAAGTCTTGACTGTCAAATATAAGCTGCTCTAGCATTCATGGCTAATGCTCTAATCGCCGGTGCAAAACACTGAAATAATTTGCTTTCCCTACATGTTTTTACTGGCCAGGATGCATAGGGGAGTAGTGTGCTCAGTCATAATCATGCTCCACAAAGGCTGGAAATGTTGCCTTTGAGCTTCCAATCATTAGGCCAGCCAAAGTGAAGACTAGCCCATTGACAAGCGAGAATGGCAATAATTTATTTTCTATTGATGGGTTGTGACAAATCATGTTTGGAGCAGTGGCTGCATACTGTGGGGCTACATGAAGAAAGACTGCGATGGCCCTAGATGAAGCTCTTCACAGCTCATTTAGTCCAAATGTAGCCACCTGGGTGGTGAATCGGTTCAACGTACCAGCCCAGGCATTCCCGCACAAAATTAGATCACTTACAGGCGAGGCATATAGGGGTTCCTTCAAGGCATTAATCAAGGGGGATGGTGAGCTGTCAAAACGTGGATTTCGAAATTAAGGAATACAAGAAGGATTAAAATACAGCCGCGTCAGAAATTCAGGAATATAATTTCCATCAC
Organism: Dromas ardeola; assembly: GCA_013398915.1. Classification (NCBI taxonomy): domain Eukaryota; kingdom Metazoa; phylum Chordata; class Aves; order Charadriiformes; family Dromadidae; genus Dromas; species Dromas ardeola. The sequence goes on along the minus strand of VYZM01013149.1, from coordinate 332,366 downwards.
AGAACTCCAGGTACAGAAAAGTGCTTGGAAGAAGACATAAGTGAAATATTAAAGGTGCTTTCAGTAAGGGTAGATTTTACAGATGTTAATTAGTAAAAGCAGCATGAGGATTTATTTAAGCTTGGGCACACCCCCTTCAACTTTCAGCTGACAGGTCAAATTAATTTATGTGCTTCCTACCAGTGCATAACACAGTTCATATCTTATTTAAATTTACTTTTGCCAAGGCCCACTGATGTGCTTAGCGTCTGATATCTCATGCTGTTTCAGAATACAGACGGATATTTTATTTTGCAGGATATGAAAAGCCTGACCTGTTTATTTTTTCAACTCTATTTATATTTCATTTCTATAGGGAAAAAAAAAATTAAGAGAATATTGAGATCTGACTCCAAGGGTTTTGCATAAATTTTACTCTACTTTTTTTTTTTTTTAAATATTATTTTTGTTTCCTAAGAAATTCTGCTGTCTGTATTTAAAGTCAGATATCCTCTTAAGCCGCAGTCTTTGAATCCTCTGAATGGAAGCATCTTGACCTGACCAGCTAAGCATTGCTTCAGATGTTGTGGGGTTTTGCACTTTCTTCTCATATTGTCCATTGCCCTGGAGGGAGAAAAGGGGGAAGAAACAACCAGAGAGGCAAAGTTCCTTTTATCTTCAGAAAAACTGTAAAGTAGACGTCTCTCCTGTCTGGCATGCACTGGAATAAAATCTCCTGCGGTAGCCCCCTCCTTTGCCTCCTGCGTCTCCCTCCATTGTTAACTGGGAAAAGTGGAGAATCTGGGTTTTCTACTTGAGGGGGAAATCGCTAATACCTCTGAAATGCTTCAGAAATCAGTAAATGAGCAGGAGCTGTCTCAGTGTTACCGCAAATATCGTACTCCTCTGCGTCACCCACTTTCTGATGGCCATCCAGGAGGGTACCCCAGCTCCTGCATCCCAGCGGCCGGAGAGGACTCGCCGCACTCATCTTCCTCTACCAGAGGCTGGGGGTGAGCAGCCCACAGGGCATAACAGCCTGCTTCTCTCACTCACTGCTCACACGGACAACATCTCTCCCATGGCTGTGAAAACTCAACCTTTAAGCCCTACTAAACATACAAAAAAAAAATTTGTGCTTATACAAGTAAGGATTGTATACAGTGGCATATGTAAATGACAGAATTAAGGTTTTCCCATGTCACGCTTCTAAAAAATTGTTCTATTTATTTCGTCTATTAACACAGTATTCTTTTTACTCAGAACAAGTCTAAAGCTCTCATATCTAGTAATACAGTTTAAGTCATCTCAAATGTAACAAGCAAATACATATTTGGCAATTTAAATATCTATTAATTATATTTATTTCTCTTCTAATCATCTTAAGTTATAATTTACTTAAGAAAATGCAAAACTTAAGGGGGCAGAACTCCAGTTATTACTTCTTTTAGGTAATCTTGAATTTCCTATTTGTATATTATGTCAGGAGATTTGTGTAAAAGAAGTCAAGTGTGAGGATGGTTTATTATCATAACACATGCAATACGGAGGCAAATATATAACATTTAATGTGCCAGGTAATCTGTGAGAAGAGTTAATTATGTCAGTGTATTTTATATACTGTCAAGCTTCCTTTAAAGGGACATCTCCATCTCCTCTCCTCCTTTAAGGTAATTGTATCACACCGTGATCCTTAGAAGCACACTGAAAATACAATGGTTTAAAGGTAAAAAAATAACATTATCTTTCCATACAGAGGCGTATTACGACATAAAATACACATGGTTTGTTTATACTAGTTTTATAATAATTTTTGTACGTTTTCTTTCTGTTTTCATTTCAGATTTTTAGTGCAGCTAATCTAAAAATAGTATGAAAACAGTGCACCCTGTATGCAACTTCAGCTCTCTAGTTCCAGCATGTTGCATTAATATTGGAAATATAATAATGAATTTTTCTAAATAATTCATTATACCAGGCACTCAAAAAATTTATTTTTATTTGGTATTATTTTGTCCTCTAAGGTAACATGACAGGATAACTGTCTTGCATAAAAACCAAGATCATCATTCTTTTTCACTGCCTATCAACCAGTTTGTGCTTAACCAAGCATTTATTTATTAGTTCTTAATGGTAAGGTCCACGAGGTTACTACACCTGAGAGAAAAATCTGTAAGACAGGCTTTCTAATTAATCACTGGGAGGGTTCAAGAAGGTCTTGTTATTTCTGTGTACAGTAGAATTTATGTAGTATATTACAAGTGTTGATTGCTAAAATTGCAGCTCATATTTGTTTCTTCACATCTGTAGTTCTTTTAGTGCCAAACTATACCACTGTTATCGTTCTGTTTGTAAACACATGTGTAAGAAGGTGTGTATAGCGGGAGACAAGTCTAACTTGCTGCCTGTTTGTCCCCTCAGCATGTGAAAAAAGACTGCTGAGAAGGAAAGGGAAAAGGACAAAGAAGAATGTCAAGGGTGGCAATTTCAAACATGGACGGATGGAGGGGGGAAATGACAAAGTAAATATCCCGTATGAAAGCAACAGCCACATAGTTTGCAAACAACGTAGAGTGAAAGTCCTGCAAAATAATTCAGGGTATTATTTACTCTCTATATTATCTTATTTTGCCTAAAGTGTCAGAAACTGGTAAACATGACCAGTTAATGAGATCTGCGAGGTGGTGTCCTTCTGTTCACTCGGGCTGGGCAGAGCTCTTGCTGCTGGAATACAGGCTCTCAAGAGCCAGGAAAGCTGGAGAAAACTTCTGACCTCTCACAACATCCATGTGCTGAGATTCCCTATTAAAAACCCTGCTTTTGAAATCAAGTTCTGGAAATGAATGTCATCCACACCGGCTTCCCCCCAGCTGAAGTACGGCCCAGTTGTGGAGAAGCTCGCCTGGCACCATGACCAGGAGGGATGGGGAAGCCAGAGGAAACATCTCTTCAGTCACCACTATCATAACAGAGTAAAATTCCCAAACTGATCCTTATGAATGTAATGTCTTTTTATTACTAAGGAAATCAATTGCAGCAAAGAGAATAAGTAGAGCACATGGAAAAAAATGGAGCGGAAGGATTATTTCCTTCCTTTACTTCTTCAGTGAAAACCAGAGTGCACAGTTTAGAAGACTTTGAACTCTGGGCCACTGTAATCTTTCTGTGCCTTTTTTTCATAGTCTGTTAAATAGACATACATTTTTCTATGTGGCTGTTCTGAGAAGAATATATAAAAATTCAGCTGTATGGGTTTCTTGTGCCACTGGAAATCTCCATACAGAAAGCTGAAGAACTGTGTTGCCAATGCTCTTACAAGGAAGCGGTTTTAAGTCCCTTGACTGGATCCCCTTCTTCTGAGCTCCTTAAAGACGTATGTTTTTTCTTACCATTTTCATTGATCAGTGTAGCTTTGCCCTTAACTATGTACAAACCTTCTTCCTTTTTCACGTCACTCTTCTTTTGGCATCTTATCTACATGCGTTCCTCCTATGCTTCTGGAGCTTTATGAGCTTCAGCCTCTTTTGAATAGGTTCTTCTTTTTGAAAAGGGATGTCCTCACCTCTTCTGCAGGTGGTTTCCACAGGGTGAAGTAGCAAGGAAGCTTCTCCTTGTTTACCCTTTGCTTCCTGAGGTTTCCCTTGTTTCATCAGATTGCAGGAAGGAGCCTTCGTACTCCTGAGTGTCTTCAAATGCCAATGAAGGCCTCCACGCTGGATTTCTGCATCCTTAAACAAAGCTACAGCTTGAATTGCTGGTGTGTTTTGAAATATATGGAGGAAAAGCCAAACTTTGACACATTCTCTCTTTTTTACTCATAGAAAATTCTTCCACATATTGTCTATTTTGCTGGAACTGGATCTACAATGGAAAAAAAAAAAAGAGTTAACAAATCATTATAGGCAGTTCAAGAAAGGTTGTAAATAGGTAGGAATAGTTGCTGGATTTGAGGGTGGTCAAACACTGGAGCAGATTGCCCAAAGATGCTGTGGACTCTCTGTCCTTGGAGGGCTTCAAGACTTCACTGGACACAAACCTGAGCAACCGGGTCTAGTTACACCTGTTCTGAGTGGGGGGTTGGCCTAGATGACCTCCACAGGTCCCTTCCAACTTTGGTGGTGAATAGCAATGAACGTGTTCAGTCTCTGATGGAGAACGTTTGTGTATGGTGTTGAGCAGCTTTAGCCTATGGCACCTGGCTGAAGACCAGGGTCTTGTGAAAGTCCACTGGTCCGGTCCTCAACATAAGACAATTAATCTCACACCAGAGTGACACCACTAGGGAGAATAAAAGGAGCAATGCTATTATTAAGGTTCAGAAAGAGCAACGCTGTTGATAAAACTGAGAAATGGTAAAGCCATTTGAGATCAGAAGAGGGAGCCCGATGTAAATCCTCGAAGACTGGAGACTATGTGATCTGAAAGAAGAAGGGTACTTCGGGCCAGTCCCTAGATGAGTGCTGATGGACATTCCCAACGCACTGGACAAAAGCCCGGTTCCCCAGTGCCTTGGCTGGCAAACAAGCACACCCATGTCTGAAACTGGTAAAATGTAGTGATTAAGAGCAGGTATGAGTGGATGCTTGTGCTTCAGACTGGTTTTGACTAATAAGAACACAGGTCCTCTTCCCGTTCCAATAGCATCAGTTAAATCAGATATAAGGTAATGTTAACCCTAAGAGCCCCTTGCATCAATTGGTAAATTGGAAAGTTACTATTTCCAGACAAAAAAAAAATATTGGATACTAGAATAATATTTGGCATGTGAAATTTCATGAAGATTGATTATTTTATGGACAAGTTTGGGCTAAAGATGGATATAACACAGTAATCTTCAATTTTAACTAAAAGGCAACTGCTGTGCCCCCATCATTAAGCTGTAATTCTTACAAAAACTTCAATTAATTGGATTTTTTCACCAGAACTTTTTTGTTTGATTTAAAGTACCATGTAGATTCGTTATAGAAACTTCATTTAAATATGGATTTAATTAGAAATGTTTTATAATTTTAATGAGTCTTAAAAGTCTTTTGATGAGCAGTCAGTGTAATTATGGTATTTAAAATGATTGGATAAATGCATACTTTATAATTTACCTTCCCCGCAACTGTGTTTTCATGCTGGTTATTTTTAACGTGAAGAATTGTTTCATTTTGTGTCAGTTTATCCTCCTCTTCCTTCCACAAAGTGTTTTATCTCTGAAATAAAATTAAATATGCATGATACTAGTAGTATTGGATAATATTGTAATAGCACAGTTAAAAATCAATCTGAGAGGAAAATTATTTTGGTTTTGTTAGAGAAGTGACTAAATTGATAATTCGTTATCCAGAAGTAAATTACAGACTAGCTCTGTCCTATATGTGTTGTCTCTTTTGTGTTTGAGGAAATTACCTGCAAAATTGCTGCAGAAGACATGTTGCACTGGGTATTGTGCTATCAGCAATCTGCTTCACTACCAAAACATAAAGAAAGAGAGAGGCTCGGCAAATTTAGGAAAATAAGGAGGTTATAGAACTAGCAGTTAAAAGGGGGAAAAAAATGGGCTTTTTAATGCATCGTGTACTTTATCACACAACCTGCACGAAGACCACTAACTGTCACATGCTGAGCCGTACAATGCATTGTTCAGAAACAGTACGCATTAGCTCCTGCATATCTAATAAATTGTTGTTTCATTGCTTTTTCTTCTGTGTGTGTGTTTGGATGTATTTTTTTATTAATGAAAACTGAGCTCATAGTACGTCGAGTCTTTAATACAGAATAGATAAGCTAAAAGTGGTGCAGCCAGCCTCAAGAAAGCCGTGAAGAAGAATTTTACGTGCTGTTTCTCAGGACTGCTCTGCCTTTGCAAATCAGTCAAACCTCTTCTGGTGGAAGGCTCCGGGAGGGTCACGTTTCCCCAGTCCCCAGATCTTTATATTTACTCACTGAGTGAGTACTTCAGGGAAGAAATACGTGACTATAACATAGTAGGCGTCAACAATTCCCATTCCCTGACTGGATCTCCTTTGGCTGGTGGATCGCTGGCCGTGAGCTAGCCATGCCTGATCCACACAAAGCTTTAGTGTCTTACCCAGAAAACACTATAAAAGAAGGGTAAACATGTAATGATACTTGCTTCAAATATTCGCCCACATCCAGCAAATTGAGCTCATAGTTCTTAGCTTTATATGGATCCACGTGTGGGTTTGCATCTTGCAGCATTAGCCAGCAGTTAATACAAGCTAGGTTCAGAAATTTTGCTCCTCCTTTTGCAAAAGAATATGAAAATGTATCCTGTTCTATGAACTGACTGTTGTTCATGCGGCGTCCATCTTTAAGTGTAAGGAGAAAGTTGACTTGCACTCATGCCTTGCAAGTAGATACTTTTATAATATATATGTACTGTCATCTTCATATCTCATATGCGTACTGTCATATGGGAGGGCTTAAGATCTTTTACTTTTTGTCACAGTATATGTCTATTGGACTTATAAGTATTTAAACTTTTAATTTTGAACATCATTTATCACATAGTCAAGTAGCCTGATTCTCAGATTTCTTACACAACTTTTCAGCAGGTGTTTATTCTGTTTTGCCATGCACTGCTGTGTAATTTAGTAGTACCCAGTACAGTTCTGGATGAGTTACTAAAACTTTTCCTTCTTTTTAACACTGAAGCACACTTACAATTTTTAATACCATTTTTCCAGGAGCCCGTTTAATTGTGGCTCTCTTGGACTTAAAATAATATGCTTAAAATAATATTCATTTGGGGAAAAATTGTTACGAGTTTAAATCAAATTGTAGTCCATGACCCATCGTTTCCACAGTGGGTATGCCCGTCTAGCAAACACTGATGTTTATGTGCTTATCAGCTTTATGATCTGCAGTACCATTTTTGGATATTGAGAATACTACTCCAGAGCCATCACTTAATTTTTTTTCTGGCTTAGACAAATAAATCTGTGCTGATTTATATCAGCTTCGGTGATATATATGTATGAAGCTTCCGTGAACGTATTTAAGATTAGAATATCAGAATTTGATAATTTCTTCCTTTATTTTCTTTCATACGTTTTAGCAAAATGGTTTTTATGAAAACAAGCTTTTAAACATTATTAAGATCTTAAACTTTTCTGGGAACTCCTTTACTCTTTTTATGGTTTTGTTTCATTCCACTTTCCATGTACATACGTCTTGTTCATTTTATCTTCATGCCTTTTTTTGTGTGTGATTACAGCTAGTTCCATGAGGCTGTAAAATGCTTTCAGTCTTAGAAATATTTTCATCCTTGAAATAATTGCATAATTTACTTTTTCCATTTACTTATCTTTCCATCTATTTAATATATTCCCCCAAGATAAATACTATTCTAAATCTGTGTTCTAAGGCTTACCTGTTTCTGATTCTTTTCTTTATTAACCCTTTAGTTTATCTTCAGGTATTATGCTGACCTTTAAGCCAGTGTCCAACTTTTAAAATACCGAATTACTTACTTAAGCACTTACTCATCCCAGTCTTGGGAGGTCTATCTATTGAATAGATTCCACAAGGAAATCCTCTTATCCTTCACTATATATATATATATGTGGTGCTATATTGTGCAGGGAGTAGTTGCAACTGGTTTCTCTGCAAATGTAAATATTGCTCGTTTATACAATTTTCAAGATAGCTTTGCTAGCAAATCTGGCAGCTTTGCTGAAAATAAGGGAACTGTTTATATGTGTCTGTTTCTGTGTTTCTGCCTTTTCCTTTTTCCCCATTTTGCCATGTCACTGATGCCGTCACTTCCATTTCGGCTTCTCACAGCTACCGGTCCAAGTCACAGAATTTACAGCAACAGTCGTGGATTTGAGGAGGAGAGGAGCTTATCTGTGGTTGGCACAAACATGGGAAAAACTTATACCATGCAATATACGTAAACCTTGCCTCTTCTGTTTTGGCATGATACCAGTTTTATAAAACTATTTAAAGGCATTTCACACAGAGTCCACCGTATTTTTTGCTACAGATGCTTGCCCTGTTTTAATCTCTTCCATGATACCTGTATCTCCTGTATCTACTTATATCTTCTAATAAATTTTCTATGTGGATTTCAGGGTGTGCAGCTTTACAGTGAAAAGAAACTTCAAGTCAGAAAATGAAATTCTACACAAATACCCTTTGTTCTTATTATTCATCTTTTGGAAGAGAGAGGTCAGACTCTTTTTGAGAGGAGAATATATTTTCTGTTTTCTGCAGCACCACAGTTGGGTTTTAAACGCTGATGTGCTAGTGTGCGTGCATCTGAGAAGCAGAATATGGATGTCAAAAGATTGGCGGTGAGTGACTACGTAAGGTAGAAGAAGTAGGTGTTTATTTAACTACAATTTGTATGAGTGTAGGATAAAAAAGAGCCAGGCCTGTAGTCATCTTGTGCTTGACCTATCAAAGGTTCTTATACTCATAAAAGTCTTAATGTAGCCATTACAAGCACTTCATCTCTTCCTCTGAAGTGACTCTGTCACTAAAAAACATCGTAAGTAGACAGACAAAGCATAATTTTACACAGTGCCCGCTTCTATCTTCGTGCTTTCAGACATATCTGTGGCGGCTTCAGATACTTCAGAAACAGAGAAACTGATGCTTAGGATGAAATAGACATTACAAGTGCCAGCTGCAGTAGACGCTGTCAGTTTTATGATCCTAAGGCTCCTTGTAATTTCTAAATCTATCATTCTTATTAAAAATACTGAATAATTAAAGCCATTTCAATACGTTTTCAACAATTTATTCTTTCAATATTTTATCCTAGAATAAACTTCACAAATATGTAGTAAGAATGCTGTTTGCCTTGAGCAGAAATATAGAGAGAATTAGAATTTTAAAAAAGAAAGAAACATTGCACTAACTTTGGCTTCGTGGTCTCATTTATTGTAATATCCATCATTTCTTTATTTCTTTGGCAGCTCTTTATGCAGGAATTATTCTTTTCCTGAAAGCACTGAACTTTGTGCTGATTTCTGATTTTTAAAAATAAAAAATGCATTACCAGGAGTTCAAATATGGCAATGAATTATTACACTTTTTAACTCTTTGCTGCCTCAGATCTATCCTAATCAAGGTAGGTAAAACCCTGATGCTTCGCGTCATGTTCTCTGAAATGCGTAAGCTGCTGCAGAGACGTTAATAGGCTGTGAATTCCTGTTTTGAATGCTGAAAATGGCATTGATAGGTATATTGGCAGATACTGCAGGCTCCACCTGTGTCTGGTTTTTTGGACATCTTCCAGATCTTCATATGTGGAAGTATGGTGTCTGGATGATACACAGACTTTATTGGCTTGGTTTTGGTATAACTAGTGGATAAAGAAGAGGAGGAAATGATGTTCCTGGCATGAGAAGACTTCTGAGATTTAGAAAGTGTTCACATCCTCCATCAGGATGAAATCCAAACCTTTTAAAGTTCATCATGCAGAGACCCAAAGCCGGGAGCCTGGCAGTGGGGATTCTGCCGGGACATGGGAGACCCTTCTTCTGCCGCTCTCGGGGTGTCTCCCGTGAGTCGTCTGAATTAGAAAGGTACAGACTGTCCCACAGTGACACTTCCTTTCTCCTGTGCTAAGGAATTAATAAAATTCTCACTGAATCGCTGTATTGCGGCCCGATAGAGTGCTGAACAACTTCCCTCCTCTTCCCCACGTCCTTGAGCAAGGTGGCAGAGTAGGGACATGAGCCTTGGTCCTGGCGGATAAAAGCCAACCTGTTAAACGGCCTGACGGTATTTTCTTGATTTCTAGCTTGGAAATGTGTTTTCCTTTTGAAAATGATGTATAAGCGGGTATGCTTCCATAAAAAATGTTCACCAAATTGGTGTTTTCTGCGTCAGTAAAAGTTGTGAACATATGTCTTCATGAGTTTCTTGGTTGCAGATATATGCACGTAATCCCAAGCAAGTTCCCAGTTCCAACAATCAGTGGCAATAAATATCATTTACGTGATAGCAACAACAAACCTGTGCAATTCAATTGAGTCTACGTGTCTCAACCAAGGATTTGCATGGTCTTACTGTTATCTTACGTGTCTTTTTCTTCACCCATCTCCGCTTTGCTTTGTGACCTCCACTCCTGACATCATCTGCATCTTACACAGCAAGCTGTAAAACTGCCTTTTTGCTTTATCTGTTGAATAATGCCATCCTTAACTTATGTACCCTATAAAACAATGCCAGCAGACAGTCTAGCAAGTAGTTTGTCAAATGTTATTCTCACTAGCCTGTTAGGAAATTAATTAAATCTTCACTGGAGGACATACAAAATCGATATTAAATATATTGTGCTCAGATCATTTAAGTTTTGTCATATTATATTCATGTTTGTTTTTTTCTTTTTGTACCACAAGGTTTTGGGTATTGCAGATTAATAAAAAATAATGTAATAGGCCAATTCCTGTAGTATTTATATTAAGTAGAGGAAAATTCCTCAGTCACTGCTTGCTTTAGTAAAACCAATATTATAATTTCAATTATTCTGCTGGATTAATTTGAAAACTAGAGCCTCATAATCTTTAAAACACTATTTGCACAGTAGCATTTCACTTCCCAAAGAATGGAGGAGTGGAAAAAAACGATAGTAAATTTGAGGTATATTAAGACATTTTCATCATGTAGTATTTTGTGTTTAACCAACCTGCTGTTTAGCAAGTAGTCTAAAAACGTATCTTGAAATATAGTAAACACTATTTACAGTTAAAAGATTTCCATGTGTATGCATGTTGAGTAAATTAATCAGCATGATATAAAAATGTATTTAATACACAGTTTTATAAAGCTAACTTTTTCTAGATGCTTTCCTCAAGATCAGTTTTACGTACCAAAGCTGTTCTGTAGAGTCAACAGTCTTCGTAATGGTTCAAAAACAGATGAAATTTGCTTTTGTTTATTCATCTTTTTCCAGTTAACAACAGTTTAAGGAGTGGACCTCAGCCAAGCAGAGACAGCAAAGCTCTTTGCCAATTTATTCAAGAGAGCTATGGGGGAATTTCTTCTAGCTCTCTCCCTTACCCTGGCTGCAAGATGTTGGTCTGCATGACTGATTTCCAATATTTTCTGTCCTCGTTTCACTTTCCTTTCTCTTCCTAGTATTTGTGGCGTTCTCATTTCTGGATGTAAATATTGGTTACACTGATATAGGTGATACTATTCTTGCATGGAATGAACTGGGGAAAATTACGAGTTTTTCAGTTCCAAAACATAAGCAAATGTTTGCTTTCTGCATTTATTTATTTTGCATGAACCTTTCTGCTAAGGGTTGCAATACAGCAGTGAAAGACCTAAAGGACTAACAAGGAAGCATACTTTGGACAGAGATCTTGTTTATGTACCTTTATCTTCTCCTCTGTATTTGTTTATTCACCTGTTGTCTAGTCTGAAATTGATTTGTTAGGCTATGTGGATTTTTATCTACAGATTATTTTATTCTTCTTTGAGATGGTATCTCTGCATGAGTTGGTTGTTACATTTTCAGTCTGGACCCGGTAATCCTCAGGGAGAGCGAGACAGGGTTATACAACCAGTTACTAAGTTTTGAAAATAAAATAAGAAGCAGCTGTTAGGCGTCCAGGCTTATTGAATTCAATTTTTTTGTATCTAACAATGGAAACCAGACAATTTATCCTGGCCTTGCCATCTCTTATTTTGGCATATTCTTTCCTAATTTCTACTACTAAAGAACTAATCCTGACTCAGTATTAGCCATTAATGATCATTCCATTTAGTGCAGAGTTTCCTTTCCAAAGGGTACTTCAGAGCCGAAAAAAATGCTTGTAGAATTTATTATACTAGACATCTATTTTCCATAGGAAAAGACATACAGGCACTACTCACATGCTGTTCTTTCTTGGGGGGACCACATTTACCCTGCGAGTGTCAGAGAGGGAAATGAAGTACCGGTGTGCAGTGCAGATGTCTGATTTGGGCCTGTTTACTTCAGTATTTCAGCCATTACAAAACTTACAATCACTTTGATTTTTCTACACAGAGACAAGTTTGCATGGATAAAGCAGTGTAAAGGCAACATCCTTCCTTTTCTCAGGGTACATGTGACTCCTGTGGTGCGGTCAGATGTTGTTCTTCCAGGCTCATCCAAACCTTGGGAAGTCAAGGGAGCTTTCATTCACTAGTATAGAATCCTAGAATCATAGCATCATCTAGACCAACTGTTAACCTAACATTGCCAAGTCCACATGAAACCTCAGCACCACGTCTACCTGTCTTTTAAATCCCTCCAGGGATGGGGACTCCACCACTTCCCTGGGCAGCCTGTTCCAATGCTTGACAACCCTTTCTGTGAAGAAATTGTTCCTAATATCCATCCCAAACATCCCATGCTGCAACTTGAGGCTGCTTCCTCTTGTCCCATGGCCTGTTCCTTGGGAGAAGAGCCCGACCCCCCCTGGCTCCCCCCTCCTTTCAGGGAGCTGCAGAGAGCGAGAAGGTCTCCCCTCAGCCCCCTTTTCTCCAGGCTGAACACCCCCAGCTCCCTCAGCCGCTCCTCACCAGACTCCTGCTCCAGACCCCTCACCAGCTCCGTTGCCCTTCTCTGGACACGCTCCAGCACCTCAAGGTCTTTCTTGTTGTGAGGAGAGCATTTGTAGTAGGTGCATTTGACACAAGGTAGAAGAACTGTGACCGCTGCTGTCTGGACAGGGGGATTTTCCTGCAGTGAAGCTGTGAGCTGGGATGGAGGCCAGGACACCGAGGGAACCCCATCTCCCACGCCACCAAGCCTAGGACACTTCCTGCTCTGGGTGACCCTCCTCTGGCAGGGGGTTGGACTAGATGATCTCCAGAGGTCCCTTCCAACCCCGACCGTTCTGTGATTCTGTGATTCCCTCATTGACTACACCATCCCAGGGAACCCAGCCTCAACAGGCAGAACTACTGAAAAGCATATAGTTGTGGCAAGAAATACACCTTCCAGGAGTGAAATAGGTACATTCCGGTGGCAGCTGGATTGTAGTGAAACATTTGTAGGTGTCCTTTTAATACCAACAAAAGATAATTACTTTCCTTTTACATAGCATTTGGATTATATTCCCTGTAACGTGGTTTTGCTTGTGTGCCATCTTGTGATATTCTGTATTGGATTGTTGTCAGCATTTTCCATAAGGCATGCTCCACTTTTAAGATAGTGTATAAATGTGCTGTCTTCAACGATTATTCAAGCGGAAGGTTTAGAATGTGTAAAATGCCAAAGTGAAGGTCATCTGAGCAATTTGAAGCCTGATCCCATCAGTGCAGGTATGGCCTCCTTCACTGGAGCCCATACAACGCGGACGTAACGGCGTCGCTTGCAGAACGGGGAACAGCTCGCTCGGTGCTGTTGCTGGCATTTATCTGCAACACTCTGTCGTGCCACGTAGAAATATTCTACGGTACCATCTTTAGTTACACAAACGCGTAGTAGTCAGAGCTAGATGCAGCTGCAGCATGCACAAGGAGGGACAACTATGCCATATGGGACAGTGCTAATGACGGGGCTAATGTTTCCTTTGGTAAGGCTTCCTGCTAGGATTTCTATAGGTGTGAAGGAGACATGGTGTTTGTGTGCCATCTGGGGTAGCTCCACATGGTACGGTGAAATACGATGAAACGAGGAGAGGCTGAGCGAGCTGGGACTGCTCAGCCTGGAGAAGAGAAGGCTCAGGGCGGACCTTATCCATGGGTATGGACACCTGATGGAGGGAGTAATGATGATGGGCTTCTCAGTGGTGCCCAGTGGCAGGACCAGAGGCAATGGGCGCAACAGGAATGCAGGAAATTCTGTCTGAACATAAGAAAAAAACTTTTTTTACTCCAAGGGTGGTCAAACTCTGGACCAGGTTGCCCAAGGAAGTAATAGAGTCTCTGTCCTCAGAGATACTCCAGCGGGATGTGGCCCTGAGCAACCTGCTCCAGATGGCCCTGCTCTAGATGAACACCAACCTTAGGTGCCTACGACCCCCAGGGTGGGGCATGCCTGGTCCTCACAGGGGAATGGGGGATTCTGGCCACCGGACAGGCAGGAGGGGTTTTTTCTTTGGTATGAACATGGAAGGATGTAAGATTTTTTAGCAGCCCATCATTTGCTCAAATTTAAATAAAACCTTTTGGTACCAATAAAAGGCAACTTCCTGGCTCCCCTAAATATTCTGCTTAGATTGCACATTTTTTTCTGCGTGTTATGAATTGAGTGGGATTCTTTAAAAGAAAGAAAAATAGTATTTTTTTTAAATACTGTGCATTAAGAAAAGTAGGGGATTATATTAATCCCATAATAATCTGTGTTTTCAAAATATTCATCTTTCTGTGCTATCATAATAGCCCCTTCTTAACAAATGGAGGAGGTTTCTTGTTGACAAAATATGAATTTTTTATATTCCTAAGCCACAAAGCTGTCAAATTATCAAATATAATTTCTCAGCAGATATACCTTGTGTTTGTATTTACGGAACATACATATGCCAGAGTAACCACATTTGAAAGCTTAATCCTTTAAAGTATTTACATTGGGTTTTCAGCATTCATTATGGAAAGCCTTTGTAAATTGAAATAAAAAGGGGAGGGGTGAAGAGAGGGAACAAGTAGTGCATGAGCTGAAGAGCAGGATATTTTTAGTAGATGCATTTTTGGTTCCTAAGCTCTACCATGTAATCATACGCAGGTAAAACCTGCATTTACTGAATGGAAATTTTGCCAGCACTGTGATCATAAGATACTTCTTTTTGTGAAGCTGGGCTTCTTGATTTTCTTGAAAAATTACATTAATGCTCAAAATAATTAAATTCATTTCATATGATGGTTACCAAGTCATTTAAAATTATTGAAAATATGAAATCCTTTGAATATTCACCTCCAAGCACTTAACTTAGACAAAGTGGTTTTGATCCCGTTCTTCCAAAAAATGTGCTCTCTTGGATGCCTGCATCATTACTCTGTTACTTGCATGAGTATATGTATACATGTATATGTATATATAGGTATGCTATATGCATATATATTTGAAATATATTATCAAACCTTTATTAAGAGCATCTTTCCTTTTTTTAAGACACTAACTATGACATCAGCATTATTGTGATATACGTGGTGTTGGACCCAGAGGAGCATACAAATTATGTATGAAACAAGAAATCTCAGAAAACTGAAAATAAAATTAAAGAGACATCAGAAACCTAACAGACTGACCTATCTGCAGAATAAGATATGGTGACAGCTTCAACAAAGCTGGGTCAGCATGAGCCTAATTCTCTGAAATGTCCATTATTTAAAGCTATGCAGTTAAGGAGTTGTAAGAATGCACTGAAAAATGGAAATTTAACTTAATGATTTTTTTAAAAAGAAACAACTGAAATGTTGAGGATATAGATCATTCCTATTTTCTACTGTGTAAGGATCGTGAACGAAAAAGTTTGAATTAAAAAAAGACCTAAGAGAAAGCTTCATCCTGTTACAGCATGTTCCCACTGTCTGTAACTCATGGCTTGGTGTCTGTGATGCTTGATTCACCGTTTTTCAAGGATGTGGGATGGCAAACACCAATAACAGGAGGCTGGGTAAATACTACCTCTCCTTTCTTATTGCAGCTGGAAAGCTTCTGAAATTTTTGCTGTGTGCCTTCCGCTGCCCTTGACAACATCCTTCATAGCTGTGTTCTTGCCCTGGAAAAGGGTCTTTCATCATTTTATTCCAACACTTGTGAAGTTTCTATTTCAGTTCAGAACTTCTTAAATATCCTTCTAATGTCTTAACTTCATAGCTGGGACAGGTTAACCTGTGAGTCAGAGCTCTATTCTCTTTTCTTCGCATGACATACTTTCTAAAATGTTTCCCATGTACTGATTTCTTCAGCACATTGAAATACGGTCTCTTCTTTTGGTTTGCTCTGTGGAAGTAGGAGCATAACTCTGTTGATCCCTTATAGCTTTGTATTCCTTTCATTTTTTCCCCTCGCTTCCATTCTTGTGGTGTATAGATAATTAAAAACATAAATAATAATTCTCATGGCGTCTTCCTCCATATCCTCTAGGAAATAAATGAATTTATTTTATTGATTGGGAAAATTCTGGAAGGGCATTTTTCATGGTGTTTGTGTATAAGTAAGAGAGAGGAATTTGGGAAAATTGTATTGAAATTTTCAGGTTTGATTTATTTCTTAATATGATGAAGGACACTGATTTTCACATAGATTGTCCTGAAAGAAATATAACTTTCCACTGCGGGGGGATATTGTTTATTTTGGATGAAGACAAGTGAACTGTTTTGCATTAGGTAGACATAGAGCTGTTGTCCCAGCTGGTGTGATTTCAGGGTGAATATCCCTACGAGAACCTTTAAATGCATCACATTGTTCCTCTGGGTCTTGTTCAACAGTGCAGTAGTTGTGTATTTGATGGCTGCCCACCCCCCTCTTTTTTTTATGTCCTTCAGGGGAGTATGTGTTTAGTAGGTGGATTAAAGAGAGATTAAAAAATCTGAGAAGATGACTACACAAATGACTGAAACAAAGCTGACACTTTTTTTAATGGCTAATATTTAAGCAGTTAAAATGTTAGTCAGAGTCTTTAATGAATTATTTTAACCAAAAGCAATCTGATAAACTACCAGAGACTTCCCTTTTAATTTAATACTAACATTAGCAAAATAAAACATCGCCCCACATAGAAATGGAAAGATTTTTCAGAACTTGAGATTATGGACAAATATTGGATTTAGTTGTCTGTCCAACATTGATGTAAAATTCATTTCATGGTCTATGATTTCTCATGTTATAAAAAGTGCATTTATAGCTGAAATATGAAGTTAAATTTACAGAGATGTATATTCTTCTATTACTTAAAAATGGCAAACAAGATACCAGCTGCTGAGATTTCTTGTCCCATGGTGAAGTATAACATGCTAGGCATTGATAAAACAATTGTTTCACTGCCTGCAAGAGCTTAATCCACAGCTGTGTCTCTCATGAACTTTGGGAAGCAAAAAGGCAATTCATTAAAATGTTCCATGAGCTGATAGCAAGATACTATATTTTACTTAAGTGCATGATTTCTCTACCCATTGCAGCTCAGCGTAGAGAACACTACTGACTTTATTGGCAGTATTCTAATACATTTAAGTGTATAAGATTATTTTGGTTTAAAATAAGCATTTACATGTAAATTTAAATTTAAACGTATTTATTTATCATAAGAAATCTCAAGAACTATACAAAAATTCCGAAGTCCACATATTTTCCATCTCAGGCATAAATATGCCAGTATAACGCGGCACAAAGGGATAATGGTTGTTTCAACCAAGGGTGTTTGAATTCAGTAAAGGTCAGCACAGGTATGAGAATAGGATGTGTGATGATGGCTTGTAACTGGTGTGGAGGTTCCAAAAGGCGAAACCCAAAATATCAAAACACCAAAACGCCTGTCTCTGCTCCATGCCTGCTGTGTCACGTTCTTCTTTCTCTGTCAACGGCTGGCAAAAAAATGCTCAGTCTCATCTTCATCAAGCCGCTAATAATATTTACCGTAATTATTCTACGAGGAGCAAGAGTAAGGACATGTATGAAGACCTCTTTTGGAGAAAATAAAATGGATCGTTTCACATCTGCTCAAGTTTAAAAGGCTACAGAAAGCACTTGCACATGAAAAATACCCTCTAAACAGAAAGGGACCCCAGGACCAACTGAACTGGGGGGACTCCACAGCTGCAAGCACACGACGTACGAGAATAGGCCACAGCTGGCAGCGTATATTAGGGTTAAGTCCCATGCGGAAAATCTGCACCTATTAAACAATAGGATGAATTTCATCTCAATTTCGCGAAATTGCATCAATTAGTTGTTTATGCACAAACTATTGCTTTCTTTTGCCTCCCTCAGTTTATAGCGTTATTTACAAATAAGTGCATTTAGACGGAAGTTAGAAAATTACAGCAAACAGTTTGTGGAAGAAATTGAGGATGAATATGTGGAAAATATTTTCATGTAAATTACACGAAACAATTCTTAAATCACACAGAGATAAAAGGGAATGTAAGTTAAGTTTAAGCACCTTTTTTGTGTTCTTTTCCCACTCTTTCATTCTTTCATAATACTTGGCAAAAAAAAGACCTTCTTTACTTATGCTCACTCTTTTTATCAAAACTGCGCTTGAAAATAGTGTGTCTGTAAAGCTTTCCAGTGGTAATTCGCCACATTAAAAATAGATAAGCTTAAGAGCTTGTGGTGCTTGAAGTCTGAATATTTACCCACGTTAGGATGTTTGAATGGCACTGTCTGTGTCTGATTTAGATTAGATGTGAATTATGTTATCTTCTTAGCTCAGCACCAAATACATTGCTGTTTTTTGATACATAGCAACTATTAAGTATATCTTTTCTCAATATGGAAATGCATATTTTCAGCTACCTAATGTACATCTGTACAGTTAATGTTTCATTATTTGCCAACAAAAACATATTAGCTTTTCCATAGGAAATTACAATGGTGTCATTGGTTTCCTTTTTTTCTTAATTCCATAGAGTTACGTGTGATGTAACATTTTGCAAGACATTAGGAAATGCAATAGGTATCAAAATACTACATAAGCACTAATAGCAATACATAAAATACTATATTAGGGTGACCCTTTCTGTAAACAGCTCACTTTTTAGACATTGTTTTGTATAAGTTTTAAAAAAGGGCATCATTAGTCTCTCAAATAATACAAATAAGGAGATTTTTTCAAAATTCAAAATACACCTGAGGTGGAAAGTATTCTTACATTTTATTTCAATTTTGTTCATGTTTATTCTTCCTTATAATTTTTTACATATTTTTCCTTCTAATCTTTACACATTTGTTATAACTAATGGACTGTAATAAAAAAAATTAGTAATTAATCAAAGAGTATCTATTAAAGTAAACTTCTTAATGAAACTTCTTAAAATCTGGCAATCATCTGCTACAGGTAAAATCTGTGTCACTTTTGGTAATCATAGAATCATAGAATGATTAGAGTTGGAAGGGACCTTAGAGCCCCCCCAGTGCCACCCCCTGCCCTGGGCAGGGACACCTCCCCCCAGCCCAGGTTG